>WSTZ01000036.1:0-13434 GCA_019632295.1 Tulasnella sp. 418 | reverse complement strand
ATAAAGTGTAATACGCTTTAACAGTTCTTTTATTAAACCCTATTGACTATTCAGCAATCGATACATAACCCGCATCAGATTCTTCAGGGGCAGAAGGTCAAGGTATCTGAAAAGTGGTCTCTGTCAGCGTGTGATACAGGGTATCAATTTGTGATACGCACAATCGGCCTTGAGGTTTGATGCGCATTGGAAGAGCGCGGTTCCGGAGCTCTCGTCGTAAGCATAGACGTAGGATCTGGGGCAGCGGCTCTCTGAAAGGGGCGAGAATTGTTCAGAGACACATTACGGATGGAGTATGAGAGTCAACTCACTGAAGTAGTTGTAGTTGGGAACACCCGATGGAGGGCAAGTGGCAGGAGTGCTGTACTGGCCAGAGCAGCAAGACTTGGAGTTGGTCGGGTTGGGATCAACCAAGCAGTCGCTCTTGCAGCCAACGGGGAATCCACTGGAATCGTATGGACCCTTGAGAGCAGCAGGGCCTGTAAAGAGATGATCAGATTAACATGAAATCGACATTGGGTCATAAAAGGACGCACAGCTTGGTCCCAAGTCAGTTGCGCACTCAGCAACCTAGAACATGGGATGTCTCAGTCACGCCTGTTGATGACGAGATGAACTCGAAACTTACGGGGCAACCTTTGTTGTTTGAGATTCTCATTGGGAGATTGTATCCGTCGACGAGGGAGACATCGTACCAGTCGGCACCGTTGGCATCGAGTGTCCATTCAGCAAGGGAAGCGGGAGGAACACCAGTACCAGTGCGGGAATCGCACTTGAGACCACCATTGCAGCCACCAGTAAGGCAGCTGTTTGGACCAGGGTTGCTGCCAAAGTTGCAGTTGCGACGAGCCTATGATTGGCAGGGATATCAGAAATGGGATGTTTGTTTAAGAAAGCGAACTCCTCTTTACCCAAATACGGCCGGATTTCCAGTTGTCTGGCACATAGAAAGTTTTGACGGACCACGCAGGTGCTTCCCAACCAGTCTCAACGGCTGGGACGGCAGAACCGACGTTGAGATCAGTGAACTGAAAGATCACGTGTTAATTCTATATGAAAGGGATCAGGAAATCACAGGAGCGAACGCACGACTGCGGGCCAGATAGTGAAAGGGCAAGCATTGTAGACGGTGAAGGTTCTGGCAGCTGCAGAGGCAGCGAAGCCGAGGAGAGAAGCTGCGACGACTGAAGACTTGACCATGTTTTTGTTTGAAGACGTTGGAGATGTTGTTGGATAACGTCGGTGTCGAGGGCGAGAGGATTATATACTACAGCAGCTGCCTGCGGTTCAGTCCCATGGTCAGTGAGCTTCGATTTGTCATTTGTGGAAAGGGAGCGTGTCGGAAAAACCGAAGAAGTCGTTGAAAACTCTTGATGAATGCAACTGAGGATGTTGCATGTGGTGACATTGACTCGCTTGTAGGATGTACCATGAGCCGCCGGAAGAAGTTGTTTTGCTTCGGAAGAGTTGAGAGTTGGGTATCGTTGGTGTTCCCAAGGCAGAAACGTAGGAAAGAGTTGACAATCTGTGGGTGAGCCAAGTCACCGGGGATCCATCAGTTCCTTTAGATGACGTTCGATATGGTAAGCGAATAATCAGACTGGGAATCCTCAAGATGCCATTACAGTGAGAAAATGTGTATCGGAGTACCGACAGGCGTTGGTGATACACCGAATTTGAGACGAGACTGAATGACGTCACGTGAGCGGCGCATATCGTGACCACCTAACCCCGCCAAAAAGTTGATGCACGCGAATCGAGTCGTGAACTCCAATACATTGGATGCACAGAAAGTGTACGGAATCAATTACGGGCTCCAGCGGCGGTCACTCTATGGGTTGCGCGACCTCAATTAGGATATCCATTCCGCCCACCGACAAAACAATAAGTGACAAATATAGCTATCTGAAACAACAACATCAACATAGATCTTAATCGCGTTTCAAGCTCTCTAGCCCACTCTCTGGTGATCAAGCCGAGCTGTCAATGCGCCTCCAGACAGCCTGAGCAACCTCTTTCATGACAGAGGTCACTTCTTTGGCGCCGAGATCTGAATTGATCTGTTTCTCAGAGAGAAGCATAACTGGCCTGCCCATGTCTCCTCCTTCCGAAACTTGTGGGACTAGAGGTAGTTCGCCAAGTATATCCAGCGATAGATCAGCAGCCGCCTTCCGGAAGGATTCGGGTGAACCAAATAATCGGTGGGGCGTTGTACAAGAGGGGCAAGTATAGTGGGACATATTCAAAAGAAGCCCTAGAATCTGAAAACAAGAATGCGGTACAGCCGCCGGTAATGTCGGAAAGTCAGCGAACGACGGTTTTGAGATAAAGTAGCCGACGCGCTAGAAAATTCCCTTGTTTGGAAGACGCGTGGGATGAAAACACTTACGGGGACATCTACTTTTTTGAACATCGCAACACCTTTCCGAGCGTCCACAAGGGCGACATCCTGGGGAGTTGACACAATGACACTACCTAAAATGACATCTTAGAATCATCAATAGAGGCTAGCAAAAATTGCGCACCGTCAACTTTGACAAGTTGTCCCAGAGTCAACTGGACATCCCCAGTTCCAGGGGGCATATCGATGACGAGAAGATCTAATTCTGGCACTCCTGCACCGTCGCGACCTCGCCAATCAACATCGAAGAGAAGCTGTTGAGTAGCTTTTTGCACCATGAGGCCTCTCCAAACGACAGGCGTATCCGCATTCGAACCGGTTGTCGAAGACGGAAGTAAAAATCCCATGGACATGCAACTCAAACCATGATTGGACAGCGGAACCAGTGCGCCAGCTATATGGAAAGGAAGAAAAAAAAAAGAGCGTGAGCAACGGAGGGAAATATACCGCCGGACAATTCTATTTCAACCTTGGGTTAACTCTGGCTCGGGGACATTCTCCAAGCCCATCAATTTTGGAATCGAAGGTCCAAAAATATCCAGATCCAGTATTCCTACTCGCGGTCTTGTTTTGGTAGGATGATTGAGTGCCATTGAAAGTGCCAGATTGACTTTACCATTCAAAAAGGTCTAAGCGATAGAGTATGTCATAGTAAGACAAAAATGGTTATACCTGCAACCGTACTTTTCCCGACACCTCCTTTTCCACTGGCTACAGCTACAACTTTTTTCACATGAGGTATTGATCGTTTGATAGGAGGCCCGCCGCGGGTCGGAATCTTAGGAGGTGGTGGTCGATTTGAATGAGGAAGGCCCTAATCAGATGATGGGTCGACGTCAGTAAGTGTTGATAGTTTTTGAGTAGGTCGACCATCGCATAAACCTTGGACGCACTAATGGATTATGGCCCACGACGGCGGAGGTCGATATACGACGCCAGGATTGACATTTACCCAAGCGAGATATCGACACCCGACCATACATTGTTGAGATAAAAAACGGGAGCTTATATAGTCGCGGTCGACGTCACTGTTGAACACGAAAACTACCCCGTGTGAACCACTCATTCATAAGACCTCATCGCGCCATATCACACCATTTCACAGTGTTTAAGGATAAAGAGTAAATTACGAAACTCATCATTGTAATCTGTGATACAACCTGACAAAAATCTAATACACATCAGTTGAGGAGAAAGGGCACATAAGATAAAAGTAGAAAAAAGAAAAAAGAAAATCGATGAGCAACGTCCGTGAGAGCAAAACGAAAACGAAAACAGAGACAGAGAGCGAGCAGCAGCAAACAAAAAAACACGTCGAACGAGTGTGTTGCGATGGATATTTATAAGTCATAAAGATCGTGGAAGTTCGATGGGGAAGCGAAGGGGAAAAAACGAAAATCTGTGACGATTATTATGATGAGGGGGAGATACGTGACTTGATAATATCAATGCATTCATTTTCTTCGTTGACGTAGGTTGTACGACGTTGCGGGTGGCCTTGAGGGTAAAGATCTTTCTGGCCTGACCAACAACATCCGACGTTTTTTCATTGGAGGCCCAACAGTTTTGATCGGTGAAGACATCTCTCGACGAGCTGAAGCGGACAATCGTCCGTGTCGGAGGCGGGAGGGGGGAGGGGTAGGATAATTTTGAGGATGTTGAGAGGTTGATCTGCCACGAGTGCGATATGCAACAGGGATTCTTTCGGTGTCCATGTTTCCCATGACCACATCATCCACTTCTGCAGCGGCAGCGATGGGCTGAGGCGTTCCCAAGTCGTCATCGAATACATCCCTTCCATCAACTCCAGCTCTTCGAATCCATTCTTGACCAGCCAACTCCTTATCAAGATAATCTTCTTCGTCTTCAGTCTTGACAGCGAATGCGACCGATTTGGCACGGTGTCTCTTGGGCATTGGGGCGATAGGTCTAGCAGCCCTACTATCGGTCTGACTGGTTGACGTCCGACGAGTGGTAGACGACACTCTTCTATAAGTCGCAGTCGAACTGTCACGAGCGGGAGTGGCACGAAGTGGGTAACCAGAAGGATGAACCCAAGTTCCCGATCCCGACCCTGACCCACATCTCAAATCTTCACTCTCATCATCCTCCATATCTTCTTCTTCGACTTCCACATCAAAGGGCGCACGACGTTTACCCCTTTCGGTATCATATCCATCATCTTCATCCTCTCCTTCGGCTTCCGGAAGATGTGACATACGAGAGAATTCTGGATAGTCGTCTCCTCCGATATCCCCCGATCGACGAGCACGCTTATGAGAACGAGAAAGACTCTCGACTTCGTCGTCATTGCGATGACAGTCAGGATCCCATTCGAGAATAACCTGGACCGCCTTCTCGTCTTCCATAAACACTCGCTTAACACCTCTACCGGGCCGTGCCGTGACCTCCCAATCTACCCTCTGAGCAAGTTGAGTTTCTCGGATTCTGCGTTCCCCGACGATCTCGCTAGGCACGCCGAGAAGAGCGCTTTGCCGATCGGGAACAGTCCACTGGTACTCATGATTTCCCAGAGAAGATCTCATCCAGTACACGAGAGTTTCCAAAATAGAGGGCTCTCGCCTATCTCCGGCTCCAGGTGCTCGGGGCTTATTCTCTATGGGAGGAGTGATGTAACCAACTTTGAATGCTAATCACGGCAATTTGGGAAAATCAATAAACCGCAAGGCTAATTTGACGGAAAGTCTCACATTGATCGAAGCATCCAAAGGCAATATATTCGTAACTGGTAATTGCAAAGTAACGAATCTTCAGCTGGGAGCAAGCATCGAACAGCTAAGGTCGAAGACGTCAACATCATCCAATAAGAGACCAAGACAATTACTCACCGTGGCCCAAAGTTTTTCGTACAGGTCGAAGGAAGTTTCGCCTCGAATACCATCGGTGAACTGCAGTCAAAACGTAAGTGATATATACAACGGCGCGACAGATATCACTCACCTCCTGCGCTTGACTGAAATCGACAAAGTTCTGTCGAGGCATGCACCTGTAAACCATGTCAGCCAAAGAAACACAAGAGATCCGGTGAAGAGGCTTACCAAGGTGGCTGGACTGCCAATAGGAAATTCATCTCTGCAGTAGTGGACGACTCTGGAGTCCAATTGGGACCTCTGGACCATCCATCGGAATTATTACGTCTTCCCCAAATCCTTCCATCCCATCCCATGAGTCCATTGCGGCCACCGAAGATCTTATCCAATCCTTGAATCCCAGACTCGGGGCCAAACCATTCATATTCCTGCAATTCAGGTTCATGAAGACTGAGAATGCTGCTGGCGGTGGGGAGAAGGGTCTGACGAAGGAGATGGGAGAGTTGAGAGATGTACGCGATTGATGAAGCAGATGATGAAGAAGAGGCGGAGGTGGGTTGAGAGGTGGGAAGGGAAGTATTTTCAAAGGTAAGCGACGATGATGTCTCTCTGATGGACATATCTAGGGACTCTTCCAACTCCATGAATCCACCGAGACCACTTCCCGTTCTGTAAAGACCTGGGGGAGCGTCATCACCAAATGACGGGATGGGTGGCAAAGGGGTTGTGGAGGCTTTAGGAGTCGGGCAGTCTGTTTCGTCTAGATCGATTGAGGTGTCGACGACGAAACCTTGAGAGGCGAGCTTGAAGGGAAATGAAGCCATCGCAGCACGACGAGCCTTCATCTCGTCGCCCTTGTTTTCAGGTACGATCCCTGGAAAGCGCTCCTCAAGATAAGAGGATGTTATCGGGCTGTGGCGCGTGTTCTCCAAATGATCTATGGGGAAAGTTCAAACGTTATTTCTCATGTCCCTGAAGTCACGTGGTGTAGCAAGAGGAACAACGAATACTTACAGGCAAGAACGGCTGAATAAATGTCACTCTGTTCAATCCTCTCTATCTCCGCTAGGACCCGATAACCCTCTTTCGGCTTAGCGGCGAGTTTAGTACGCCGAGCGCGGACGTTGGTCACGGTCATCACGGTAGAATTGGCTTGTGGACTGGTCTGTTGGAGGAGGGTGGCCATATGCTCTTCGATAGCATTTTGAAGGTCTGAGGGGATAGGAGGAAGAATAGCACCGGCACAATAGGCGCGAAGATTGTCGGAAGGATCCAAGCCTCTAGGTTCTGGGGAGGGACCACGAGAACGACTTGAAGCACTGGAGCTGTCTTGAGAGTGGTCTACTTGAGAATCGGGGATGGTGGGTGCTTGAGAGTTATTGTCGTCGTTGAGTTGACCCAGCAACTGGCGCGACACTTGGTCAACGGATTTCATGAGGCGGAGGGGGGTTCGAGGAAGGGCGGACGAGATGTCCGCCTCTGAGGCAGAGACTTTATAGGAATGGGGACTGAAGAAGGGCTTGGGTGGAGAAAAAGACATTGGTTGTCGATCGAGATCTGTTGATGACAATAGAATTGTCCTGGTTCGGTGCACGGAGGGATGGACGCGTCAGGAGTCACTCCTTGACAACCAAGGCCAATACACGCGTCGGTGGGGAGTATGTAAATAAAGGCTTGAGGATGGGGCAAAGCGATAGTTGACGATGACGGGAAAAGGGAGAGGGAAAGAGGGGATGAAAGAGTGAAGCTGGACCGAAAGAAGCCTAATCGAACGAGAAATAGACCCTGGTCGGACGTTTAAATCTCCTTTTCAGGAAGGCCTTGGAATCTTATTGGCTGGTTTTAAATTTGCTCACGATCTGTGATTGGTGGGCGCATTTGAATGGTTTCAAGGTGAGTTTCAAAGGTATGGCAATATACGATATACTTTGAGAGTAGGTGCGAGGTCAATGGGTTGGGCAATGGTGCTGAATGTGCGACCAATGAGCGGACAATCCGTACTCAGCGCACTATTTTCGTAAACACCTTGATCTTGTGGCGCTGTGCTGAGTTTGAAAGTGGAGATACTCGACTTTTTCACAATTTTCTTCAAAACAAGCGCTTTTCATGCAAAGCATACATTTTTCACGCTAAACAAACATTTTTCACGCTAAACAAACGCTTACGATTGAATAGCATAACTTTGTAAACATGGACATGTCACAAACAAACGAGTGACCGTGAGACCCTGTTGCGGGTGCAAAATTTGGGGGACTTCAGCTTTCACTCACCCACCTGATTACTCTCCAAGGAAATTGCTCCCGCCGATTCACTTGCATCTCAATATTCTCCCATCCATTTGCCTCTTTGACCTTCTCCCCCCGTCGCAACCAAAATCCTCTCCACTCGTCTACTTATTCTAAATCAGCCTGTAGCAACCACCCTCTGCTTTTTATCGTCCAAGGGCGGGTGAAGACTCGATCAAGTTTTTGCCATTTCCTTCTTCCGCCCCCTCTCTCCCGCAATGGCTCAACAACCTCGTTATCCTCTTCCTCAGGCTATCGCCTCCCGCCTTCCCACTGCCAGTTACTCAGAACTTCTCGCTCGACCGCATCCCTCCGGTGTGCCCTGCGGACTGAACCCCTTCAACACCCAAGCCGCGATCCCTTCCCGCCTTCAAAGAGTCGGCCAGCTGATGAAGGATGTCTTTGTCAACTGCGTTTCTAACTGTAAGTGTCTCTCATTCACTTGGTTGACTTGATCGCTCATTCTGTCTTTCAGTCTTGGTTCCTATCCCCCCGATCGACTCGACCAACGACTACCTCGTACCCATTGGCCGCCGTGGCCATCCCAAATTCACTCATGATGGATTCAACCCCGACGCCTCTCATAAGTCAGTCAAGTTTCCCATTCCAACTGAGGAGGATTCGACTCGGAACATCCTCCCCGATCATCTCAATAATACCATCTACAATACATTCACCTTCACCTATATGATGAGCCATAACATCATCCCCGCCTTCTCACTCTACCATCGTGCTATCAACCACGCTCGCAGTCTCGCCCCTCATCTCAATAACGGCGTCCCTTCCCTCTCCAACGATGAGCTCTTCACCCGCCTTCAAGCAGAAGCAGAGGCTAGTCGCCGTACCTTCCAATGGAAGAAATCCAAGTTTTCCGAGGATGGCGAGGATCGTGGAAAGTACCGTGTCGATAATGGCAAGGTGTACCGCCCCTTCGACGGTTTTGGGTACACTGTCGCCGACCATAGCCTAATGACTGGGTACACATGGCAGCCCTCAGCCTCCCTCCCCGGCAGCAAGGGCACCAAACCAAAATTCCATATCGCCGCTTCTCCCCGCTGGGTTCTGACGACCTACGAGCTCCAATGCCTCGTTGAATCCCGAAACGTAAGTTGTCTCAGACCCTGTTATCTGATCATCTGACCAACCCATCTTATCTATAGATCAATCCTCTCAACGCCGGGCCTCAAGCCCAAATCGCCGATGCCCTCGCTATCAGGGTTCGTGCCTTTCACCCCTTTTTTTTCCCTCTGTCACGTTACTCACTCTCGCACTCATTACGCGCAGCTTACCCAACATTGCTTCACCAACAAGATTCGTATCCTCGCCATCACCAACCACGAAGTCTGGACATTTGGCTTCTTCTCAGATGGTATGTATTCTTTGTTAACATCGTCATTCTTCATTGCTAATACGTCATGAATAGATTGGACGACCCTCAACTTGACTCCCCTCATCCCTCTCAACTCCTGCCCCGAGGAGAGCAGGCCGCTCGTCGACAACGATCATGTGCACCTCGCACATCTCTCCGATATCCCCCCCTTCCCCGTTAGCATCTTACAGTGTGTCCTCTTCATGATGGACATCACTCATCAACTTTACTTGCAGCAAACCTCCAGCGCGCACGACTCCATCATCTCTCAACTCGCCGACCTCTTCCCTCCCCCTACTCCCTTCACTGGCCCCCCTTCCGCCGCGGAAGCTATCTTAGCTCCTCCTCTTTCCCCTCGGTCAGGAAAGAGGAAGGCGAAGGACGACATTGATGCTCCCGTCTCCAGAAAGCGTCAAGCCGTCAAAAGACCGATCAACTTCATTGACGATGAAGTTGATAACCGACCCGGCCCTAGCTCGCCTAAGCGCAAGGCTGAGGATGAAGCAGGCCCCACTGCTTCGTCCAAGAAGAGGAAGTCCGCCCCCGCCTCCAACAAGAGGAAGGCAAGTGACGACGACGACGATGTCGTCGAGGTCACTACATCTCCCAAGAAGCGCAAATATGTGGAAGAACCCGCCGTCCCCAGCATCGCCGTTATTGCCCGTCGGGCCAAGATCTACAAGAGCAAGAGGTCAATGATCGTTTCCGGACGTCCCGTCGCCATCGACGACGAATTGTACCTCGACCCCGCCAATAAAATCGACCAGGACGACAATCAATCCATCAGCAGTGTCGTCACTTTTGGCGCCGACGACTTTGCCACCGACGACAACAAGTCCCCTCGCGCAGAAATTTCCCCCCTCACTCCTACCGAGTCCGCCACCGTTACCCCTCATTCATATACCCAGTCCGAGGGAAGCATCGATGATCTTCCCGATCATGCTTCCGTTAGCTCTCGTCTCTCTTCCATCGACATCCAAGCCTTGGAAGAACCTCTTCCACTCCCAGAAACTACGCAGGACGTAGTTGCTGGACTTCCATCACCTCCTCCCGAATCTGTCCCTGAAATCCCCGTCATCGTCACTCCTCCTTCACCTGCACCCCAAACCGATGTTCCGCCTCCTCCTCCCACCCTCCCCTCCCTCGACGCCGAGCCCACCACCGCTCCCGAAGCCTCTACCTCCACCACTCCCCCCCTTCAGCCCGCACCAACCGCCTGGTACTCCGGTTTTGTGCCAATCACTATCGATATGTTCAGAGGTCGTGGTCCAGTGGGCACGAATCTGTACGCTCCCCAGGCTGTCTATGAAAAACAAGTCGAGGCCAAGAGCACCAACTTCCGCATCGAACATAAGATGTTAATCGGGCCTATATTAGAGGTGCCTGAGGTGGATATGGACCTCGATGGAACCTTTAGAGCTGCTGCTGCTATTGCGAGTCGCCCCCTCGAGACCGAGACTCCGCCCGAACCCAAGGGGAAGGGGAAGAGGAAGGGAAAGGGCAAGGGCAAGGGAAAGGGAAAGGGAAAGGCTCCAGAAACCCAGGATACGCCCGAGTTCGAGGAAGTTCCCAAGCCTTCCAAGTCCAAGGCCAAGAGGGCGACTTCAAAGTCCAAGAAGGCTACCAAGTCCAAGGCCAAATAGAAGGATGATATGTATTTGCTGTCTCGTGTCTTCGTTTTTTTATCTCTTCTCTCTCTCTCCGTCTCTTTGCTTATATATCTCTCTGTCTCTTTGCTTATATTTTCTCTCTGTCTCTCTATGTCTTTTCACGACCCATCCAAGAACTTCATCTTTATGTTGGAGTTTTGGGGCTTGTCGCTGGGAAAGCGGCAGGTGTTTGGAATCCGATTACCCCTGCTGTATTCTTACATCAAACAGATCTGCGCTTGTGTTCGTTAACGTCTTTCCGTTTTTTCTCTTTGGTCTCTCTGTCTCTCTCCTCATCACGCGCTCGGACTATAGTAGTAGTAGAAGATAGTAGTAGATACATCCAGCTGTAGTACAAAGCTTTATTTCTTTATTGAATATTATCCTTGCTTGTTGATTGGTTGAACAGTATCTTGTGTGAAAAGTGGGCGATCAAAAAGTGTCTTTAGCGAAAATCCTCGTGATCTACGAATGAATAAGATATCAAAGACCATTGAGCGTCTTCAAAGCCTCGAACGGGGTTCCGCAGTCAACCCAATCTAGAAGAACGAAATTTGGATATCTGCCTTCGCCAAGCTTGGCACATTCATTCGCATGTTTGACGATCCTAAGAATTATCTTGGTAAGAGTTCCATGACGTCATGGTCAAAACATGGGACTCACGAATCGAGGCTATTTGTTGTTGACGCTTTATTTCGATCTGGGACAATGATATCTGTACCCAAGAACTATGTGAACGTGTAGATTAGTTTGGAGTCGTCATGTGAAAAATAGGAGGATCGATCGTTACCCTGTAATTCAAACTATGGTTGATCATATACAGTTTACCACTCTAAAAGTAAAAACAATGTCAGTGATATGCTTTTAGAGTGGAGAGGAAAGTGTGGCGCACGGGGCTTCCATTGACACGATCCACTTTACACATCTGAAGTTCATTCGCGTCCGTGATGCTGTAAGGCGTTTCCCACATCTGCACACCAAAAACGAATTTTGAATCGTGGAGCCTATTTTTTTCAAATGCAATACACCACTCACGTTATCGAATTGCGGTAATATATACTCGACTTGAGATGTATCAGCCTCAGAATCCATAAACACAACCATTCGTTTTCCTGAATCTATTAGTGCTCCTAAAGTTGGCCATGAATCGCGAAGTGTTGATCCAGATGGTGGTGTATAGATTATTGACTCAAGTCCAGCGTCGGAGAACGGAGGTTGGAAGTATGTTTTTATGTTCACTCGATCAGGATTGGTGAGAATGAGAGTAAAGACTGAGAGTATTTTTAGCGGACGATGCAGATGTAATAGTCAGTTCACTTGCCTTCTCGAGGATGAGAGTCTAACCAGCCCTTTACTTGTTTCAAGTAATCGACCAGAGAACCACCGTCGAGTAGGAACTGAGTGAAGCGTAAGGTCAACATTGATGCAACACGAGCTATAGGATGGGGACTAACGCAATCGGTATGACAAATCGGTATGACAAAGTCTTAGCTCTGTTCCTTGAAGATGCACTTGTGCCTGAAGCAAGCGTACTCCTCGATCAAGCCTGTTTACGATTCAGACCGAAGACGTGAGAATCTGACAAATCACCAACTCACTGATCAAGGACCGGTATTCGTTGGTTTGCACTCACTGTCGAAGAAATTTCAGTAAGACGTCTGGTCAACCAAGGAGCAACGACTTACATGATAGGGGATTGGTTGAGACCGCATACGAATTATGTGCTGATTTGGGGAGCTTCAGGTTTGATCACTGACACAAGACATAAAAGCGCGACATACAGCCTATATGAGTAACCTAAACCAATAAACATGTCATCGACTCTGCCAAAATAACGAAGAGTGAATCAAATTACATTTCCGTAGCTCCTTGAGCAAAGTGCAGCGTAACCATTACATAGAGTTAGTTGCTCAGCTTGTGGGGTATTATTACGCAGCCAATCAAGTATAGATTCCAGCGTCCGAGTAAACCAGTTGTTCTCCTCAGAGGCCTCTAACCGAGGTACGATACTTGAGGATTTCCGAAGGGCTGCGGCATTCGTGTTACTGACAGCAACGTTTGATGCGAGCAGAATTGTTGCGGCGAATTGAGCTCGCATAATGAATGTGGATCGCAAACGGAACCTAGTCTCAGGCATATAGCGATAATATATAGGATTGCTACGTGTACCTCATACACCTCGTTCGGAGGCGCCATGTGTCCTGAAGGTCTTCCAGAACGACGTGCCTGGCGCGTTTAAAATGAAGATGATATTCGCCCAGCCGAGACTCAAAGAGCTTCGGTCTTGGTGAATTCTCTTCCGGAGTGAGACCTCGCTTAAGTGATCGGCTTCCAAGAACCATGGCTCTAATTTGTCAGAGCCAAGACACTATTGCCAAGGTCCAAGCGGCTATACTTTGTCTAGTGAAGTATACATGATAGCGCCAAGCATTCTGGACTAAGGAGCGTAGAGCCTTGCGTAGAGCTGTCTGATTGACCGGCACGTGACCACAGGTTCGGGCATGACACGAGACGCACAACTGAAGCCAGACTTTTACATCATACTCTAACTCTACTTATAGAACTTATGATTGACAATGAGGCCGGATTCGGGTTTAGCTCATGCAATCGCGAGCTCTCTCACAATCCAGACTCGGCTGAGACGCGTAACAAAACTATATTCGAGGGCTACTATTTATCCCCGAGCATGGGGGATTAGTAAGCATACAGAATTTGACATCTGAATTAAACCGTGATCTTGCAGGCTAATTGTCGAACCCATAGATGATTAGTTATGCTCGATGTGAATGTGTCGTTCAAACTTACTTCCTGCTTGAGCCTGAACGATGGACTTGACCGAGGAGGTAGAATCCAGGGAGTAAGCATATGGGACAGTGTTCAACGAGCCAGGATTGAGCTC
>WSTZ01000359.1:0-11317 GCA_019632295.1 Tulasnella sp. 418 | reverse complement strand
ACTGACCTTTTGATTCATGTCCATCAACTCCTACGTCGAATGGATCGACAGGATTTATGGTAGCTTCCATGATTTCTCGTTTGTAGTTGTCGATTTGTTTACTTGGATCGACTTTGCAGAGGTTTCGGAAATCGTGTTCACCTATTAGACGACGACATGCATCTCGCATTGCTTCGATGTCTAATGTTGATTCGGGTGTGTAAGGTGGAGAGGAGGGTCGGAAAAAGTATTTGTAGTGTCGGTAGGAACAGCTGAATCTGGCGTCGAACTCGGGTGATACTGGAGACCAAGCTAGGACTCGAATGGAGGGTGGAAGGAGTGTGTTGAGGATTTGGACATAGTTGAGTTCTTCCTCTTCTTCCTCAGCTCCTGTTACTTTCGTGTCATCCTTTGAAGCCTCCGACGACGCCGTATCTTCAGTCATGTTGGACGTTGTTGCAGAGTCTTCACCGTTGAGAGGTCCCTCTCCCAGAAGACTCAGGTCGAGCGCATCGTCTTCGACTTCGCGAGCCTTCCTCTTGGCCTTCTCCCGCATCTTTCGAGCACCAATATTACTTCGTGCCCAAAATGCCACTACTTGACCAGCAGCACTGACACCCTTGTCTGTCCTCCCACATCTACTCCATCCACATCCTTCAAATCCGCCACTTGGATCCACCAATCTCGCCTCCACCAACGCGTTCATGAGCACGGCTTCAACCATCGGCAACGGCGTCGGATCCGTTTGATACGCCAATCCATTATACGACCATCCTTCATAGCAAAACTTGATAGCAATTTTCCGTTTCGGGTAAGAATCGAACGGGAATGCGGATGGTAAGGGTTTCAGGTTATTGGATGAAGGGGTGTTGGGCGGTAGCGAAGGGACGTGTGTCGGCAAAGCAGGAGGCTTATTTCCATTTTTACCCCTTGCTTTCGGAAATTTTTGACCCGAGGAAGTTGATGGCAATGGCCTCATATCCAAAAGCGCATCTTCAAGCGATTGGATGCGAGCGATGAGGTCTTCTTTTGACCAATTAATATAATGAGATGATGACGTTTGAGGATTCATGTTCTTCCTCCGAAGTTCGACATATCTAGATGTCAAGGATAAAATTGATTTGAGGTAGGAAATACCCAATCGAGGAAGGGTGTTTACCATTCACTAGAGTTTTTTCGCCACCAAGTCTTGACTTGAACAACTGTGCGAGTTATGACGTAATGAATGGTTCACGTAAACCTTGTTGTCTAAAATATGCTTTGACCGGTAGTTTCGGATCTATTGGTATGCTTGAATAGCGAACGATAGGAAAGAGGAACGCCGGCGAAGGAAGGTGCAAAATTAATTAGTGAGTCGGAGGTTCCGAACATTTCCCACGTCTACTCGAACAAAATTACTTTATACATCATCAACGAGCCTCTTGATTCAATCATTGTCGGGCCTGGTGTTCATCGCGCCCGTTCCGGACCGTCATCGAGGACGATATCTTGCCCAGCGTCCGTAATTTGTCTCAAAAATGGCTACTCTACTGTCACCCTCTGCGACTCCTGACTGGTTGATTCGCGAAAATCACGGGATTTGGGGAGTGAAGAATCGACGGCGAAACTGGTCTTCTTTGACAACCGCGAACGTCGGAACGCTAGCCCATTTGAACCAGTCGCTGTATTAACAGCTTGCATGTGGTGTTCCGTTATTCCAGGATCGTTGTCGGGTCTTTCTCGATTGTTCAGCCGGCATCGAGATCTCAGGTTATGAGCGCTGCATCGTATTGCATAATACTCGCCCTGGGAGACATGTCATGGCGGAGCAACTCTAAAGTGACCCAGCAGGTACGTAGGGCATTGGCGTGCCAAGTATTTTCGGTTGTCACCAATATTGGCTCGCTGCAGCGGCATATTGGCGATATCGTCAAAGACGGATTGGTCAAGTACATCGACAAAGTACCGAAGATGATGAATCTACAACACTAACTGCGCACGCTCAGAATGGGGTTACACTTCATTTATTCCAGAAATAGCGTATTCGAAGCCGACATTGAACCTCCACAAATTTCATTGAGAAAGCATCTGACGAATCGGTAACCAGCTTTCGTCCTAAAGGTCGTGTATAAATGCGCCTTTACTTCTCTCAGATTTGCTCCGTGGTCCTCTCACTACCTTCACTCTCAACAACATGAAGTTCTCGCACCAACTTGTCGCCCTTGTCGCCCAAATCAGCACTGTGTTGGCACACGGAGGTGTCGTGCAATGGGGTGTTGGTTCAACCGTGTACCCAGGGTAATGTTCTTTCACTCTTGTCAGAATTGACTAGGATTATTGACGTTGCCCTCAGATGGTCTCCATACAACTCCGCCTCCGGACAAGTCACTGCTGCTCGTCCTTATAGTTCTTTCAATCCAATTCTTAATCCCACTGATTCTACTTTACACTGCAACAACGGTGGTGAATCTGGTCCCAGTCAACAATCCTTGACAATTGCTGCAGGAGACACCCTCACTGGGTTTTATTCTCAATGGACACATGCCGAGGGTCCCTATACAGTGTAAGTACTAGTGATCATCTCAGTTGTCCTTCCTCTCACTAATTGTTTTTCAGATACCTCGCCGCCTGCCCAGGATCAGACTGCACTGGCTTCAGCAGCGCAAGTGCTGACTGGGTACGTTTTCCGCTTCTTAACGCTTGACATGCATCTGATCCATATACCCGTCATCAGTTCAAGATTGATGAGCTCGGTCTCATCAGTGGTACCGTGTACACTGGAAAGTGGGCCAACGGTCTTCTCATGGCAAACCTCAAGTGGACTGCCACAATTCCTTCTTGCCTCAGGCCAGGTAGGCAACTCCTTAGTGGCTCTAATCTCAAACTAATATTCTTTGTCTATAGGTGCTTACCTTGCTCGTTTCGAGACTCTCGCCCTTCACCAAGCAAATACTCCTCAGTTCTATCCCGAGTAAGTGTTATACTTATTTCAAGGGACTATACGGCTCATAACTGGTAATTTGTAGGTGTGTACAGCTCAAAGTAACTGGATCAGGATCTTCGTTCCCATCCTCCTCATATATTTCTAAGATCCCAGGTGCTTGGGGAGTAAGTAAGGATCCCTCTCGAATAGATGCAAACTAATTCATGAATTTCAGGCTCATGACCCAGGTGTTGATATCAACATCTATAGCGACGCAGCTAAGACCCAGACCACATATCCCATTCCTGGACCTCCACTCTGGACTTGTGGATCTCCCACTGCGCCTTCTACATCTGCCAATCCCGCATCCAGTGGCGCCGCTTCCTCCAAGACCTCGTCTACTCCTACGAGTACATCGGCTGCAACTGGACCTACCCAGACCCCTTGGGGACAGTGAGTATTATAGTTAAATGATATTGTTGCCTCGTTGCTCATCGAACTACTCAACAGATGTGGTGGTATTGGATGGACAGGTGCTACGACCGTAAGTTCTATCATTTTGCTTGCAGTCACCGGATTACTCATCTGGTCTCGACTATCTAGTGCGGCTCTGGCTACAAGTGCAACAAGCAAGGCGATTACTACAGCCAATGCGTCCCCGCTTAAGCTACCCATATATGTCCTTTATGTACCAATGAACATATTTTTTGTGCGGAAACCAATGAGTGGTCAGATGCCGGTGGTACTCTTTTTGCCCTTCTCTTGTTGACGAAATGGGTTGTCCCCAACATTTCATAACAATCCAACCTCGTAACATGATAATCAGTAACCCAGAACTCATAGACTACTTGGTGCGATCGATTCAGGCGGCCTACGTCGCGATAATACCAATGAATTTGAATTATTCAGAGTTCAAGGATCACCAATGGGGGGAAGGGGAGTGTTGCTCTGAGGATGTCTTTTCGAACCGATTGGACACTCTGCGCATATTTATACTATCATCTATGTCGTATCATATAATCATCGACGATTTGACCATTCCAGCATTCCTCCGATTTCCTTGCCAATATCATATGTCAGACCCAAAGGACCCAAGTTGACTCCCGAGAAATAATATTTTGTGGGGAAATGGATGCCAGCTTCACCGAGGAGCAGTGAAATGCTAAGCTGTCAAGAATATACCAAGCACGAATCAACGGCAAGGCTAAAACCTTCTGTAGTAAAATATCTCTCTGCATAGCAACTCCCCGTGTTTGACATCTGCCAAACCGATGCCCAATCTCGGTTGAATGTATGACACTCGGAAGGTGTTCGTACTATCCGAAGCTGACATTCAACAATCATAAAATTTCACACCGACTAGACGGTCTGAAGCGGCTTCAGGTTTTAGAATGGATGTATTATATGCCAGTCGAACTTCGTGATTCAAGGACCTGCGTCTTCTTTATCCTTGGTAAAGTAGTGCATGGGCCTGCATAAAAGTTGTGACTTGTGCATATATTGCCACATGTTGTTAGAAATATGCAGTTACAAGTCTTGACCAGTTGCCAAGAATACTCCATGGGGGTTGTAACTATGAGCTTTCGGCGCTTTTCATTGAACGCAGACGTCATGCGCTCTCGGGACCCGTAATACCGATCGTCGAGAAGTAAGTTCGGATCTTGTTATGCAGCGTGTGTCATGATTTTTCGTTATGTGCGGTGGAATGCCGCATCTTGAGGCAAAAAATTGCTGTCACGTGGCAAAAGTGAGTTATGTGAGGCAAATTTTGTCACATCCGTCGGCAATATCCCTCTTTGGAGTTTCACCCGAACATCACCCTGCTTTTGAGCTTCAAATAGAATCGAAGGCCTCACCGACATAAGTCCTGAGAGGTGGCGCGGTGATCTCCAACGTAGCTTGTGTTTAGACGCGGACACGGCTACGCCGCAGGGACCTTCGGCCATAATCGCTCAGTAGAGGAACTCTGCGAAATATTACCGAAGGTTTGTCGAGAGACAAGAGGTTGCCATACGAAGAGGACATGAAGGACGGACGATCACCGGTTCAATAATCGAAGATCATCGCCAATGGATATCGAGCGTCGCCGCAACCGAAATTTTACCTACTCCACCGAGGCCCTTGCAAGCGACTGTAGCTTATTGGCGGTGACCTCAAGCCTGTCGTCGAATTATCGATGAAGCCGAGCCTGGTGAAGCCAACCTATAAAAGCTACAATCTTCTGCCGCAGGTTACCATCAGCATCCCATCCCAGAAAGATGAAGTTCACCGCTAGCTTTGTTGCAGTCGTCGCGACTCAATTTGCCTCAGTCCTCGCCCATGGTGGCGTTACCTCCTTCAGCATTGGCTCAACAACTTACCCTGGGTAGGTTTGCCTTGAATATACGTTTGACGATATCGCTAATCAGCGTCTGATTGAAGATGGCAACCATTCAACTCACCCTCTGGTCAAGTCACCGCTGGCCGTCCTTACACCTCATTCAACCCAATCCTGAACCCATCGGACTCCACTCTGCACTGCAATAACGGTGGCGAATCTGGTCCAAGCCAACAGTCAATTACCATCAACGCTGGAGATACCATCTATGCTTACTGGCCACAGTGGACGCATGCTGAAGGTCCAGTCACAGTGTGGGTCATTTTTGTTCTTTAAGTACTACCCACATTGGTCTAACGAAATCTATCTTTAGCTACATGGCCGCATGCCCCGGCACCAGCTGCACGGGTTACAGCAGCGCTAGCGCCTCTTGGGTACGTCTAGCTTGAGAAGGACTGTCTGAGAACCTGAACACTTACCTCTTGCTTTGTTAGTTCAAAATCGCTGAGCAGGGTCTCATCAGCGGTACACTTAATAAGGGGCAGTGGGCGAATGGGATCTTAATGAAGGACCTCAAATGGCCTGCCACTATTCCATCCTGCCTCAAGCCAGGTATGGGAAGCATGCTCCCTAATATGATCACGTGTTGACATCTTGGCAGGTCCCTACCTCATCAGATTCGAAACCCTCGCTCTCCACCAAGCCAATACACCACAGTTCTACCCCGAGTAAGCATTCAGTTGGATCAAGAGAAGATTGACGAGCTAAACAGGCCATCTTACTCCTCCAGATGCGCTCAATTGATTGTCCAAGGTAGCGGAAGCACTGTCCCATCAGGCGTCAAGATTCCGGGTGCCTGGGGTGTAAGTGGAACGTCAGCCATATGCAGACATTCTTTCACGACTCACTTCTTTATTGCTTTAGAACAACGACCCCGGTGTCATTGTTGACATTTACAGCACAGCTGCTCAAACTACAACCACCTACATCATCCCAGGTCCTCCAGTCTTCAAGTGCGGTGGTGGAAGTGGACCAGCTAGCACCACCCCCAGACCTGGCTCGACCACCGTCGGGCCAACAACCACTTCAAGCAGGCCAACAACCACTTCGGCTGGCTCTGGTCCAGCTCAGACAGCCTACGGACAGTGAGTAATGTATCGATCAACGCGGGAATCAAGGGGCTGAATTTTTTCCCTAGATGTGGTGGCCAAGGCTGGGCAGGTGCTACAACAGTAAGTCGGCCAATGACTGACCATGCTTGAGCCTGCCGAGACTGACTTTCCGGAATAGTGCGTATCTGGATACAAGTGCGTTGTCTCCAACCAATTTTACTCTCAATGCCTTCCCGCTTGAGGCAATTGAAGAGCCGGGAAAGGGTCTAGTATCGGATACTATTTAACCCATTGTTAAAAAGTTCGTTGCAATATACTATACCATACAAGCACAACCATTCGCCATGTCAGGTGATCATTGTGATTAGTGCCGAACATTCAATGTCGAAGAACTCTTGAGGCCCTGAGAACGGCGACTTTTGCTAGATTCACCGAAGAGGGATGCACCAGAAATTGAGTATTTTGCAGCACATTTTGAAAGAAATGGGCCCTTGGGGGAAGGAGACACTCCAGGAGACGGTGATATCTTATCTGGGTAAAGGACGTTGTTAGCGACAACATGAGTCTGGAGTGGAAAGCTTGAAAGTTGACCGTCGGACAGATGCCCCAAAGAGGAGTACCTCCATAAGAAATGAAAGTTTCACTGTGTCGACAAAGCGCTGATATGCACTCTGGGGTCTTTTGAAAGCAGTGGCATATGTAAACGCCTTGGGAAATGAGGTATTGTGGAAGGGAGCAATTAGTATGAACAAGTCAGTGAATGCACTCTTGTTTATAATGCAAAGTCATATGATTATGGGTGTAAACGGGTGACAGTCTGATCCACTCGGGAGAATAGAATGTACGGGCAGTCTGCGGCTAAAGATGGCATTGGTAGAAGGGAGTGTAGATTTGACAAGTACGCTAAGATCACATGAGTCTTGGCATTCAGGATAAACTCCGTCAGGCACATGCGCTTGGCGAATGATCTGCAGTCACGTTTCGCTCCTTTTTGGCCTCTTCTACGTCGCTTTCTGTGCGACATATAGCCGAAAATATCGTCGAATGGAACGGCAAGGATTATCATACGAAGACGGACGTTCACCGGTTGTTTAAGGTCTGTTACGGGAAGCCAAGGGAATTCTAACTGCATCATGACCAGAAGGCCAAAACCGAGATTCTACCTGGACATATCGGTTCTTCACGAACCTGTAATGACCATTGGCAGGGGCACAAAGATTGTCGCTTCACGGATGATCTGATGAGTGTCGGCTGGCGAAAAGAGTGCATGAGGGAGGGATATAAAAGTCGGGCACAACATAATAAGCGGATATCCCCATCCCCATTTGATCAATCCCCTTCTAATCAAGATGAAGTTCACTCAAGGCTTTGTTGCTATCGTCGCTACTCAGTTTGCTTCAGTCCTCGCTCACGGAGGTGTCACTTCATGGAGTGTTGGCTCGACAACCTATGTAGGGTGCGTACCGCATGATAAGTTCACTAGGCTTTGTCACTAAATGATCCTTGTACTATAGCTGGCAACCATTCAACACGCCAACTGGCCAGAGCAGCGTTGGGCGACCTTATACCTCGTTCAACCCAATTCTGAACCCATCGGACTCCACTATGCACTGCAACAACAATGGCGAGTCTGGACCCAGCCAACTCTCTATCACCTTGAACGCTGGAGATACTGTCACGGCCCACTGGCCACAGTGGACCCACGCTGAAGGCCCAGTCACTGTGTAAGCAAGAGAGGATTGTCACTTGTTGATATGCACTCACCAGCTATGTCTCATAGTTTTATGGCTGCCTGCCCCGGAACGACATGCACAGGTTACAGCAGCGCAAGCGCTTCTTGGGTACGTTGGCATTTTTTGAGAGACATTCTCCGTGATTCGAACCATTTGCTCTTCCCATTAGTTCAAAATTGCCGAACAGGGTCTTATCAGCGGCACTGTCGGCAAGGGTCAATGGGCTAATGGCATTTTGATGAGGGATCTTAAGTGGTCGGCCAAAATTCCAACATGCCTTAAGCCAGGTGAGCACTTACGCTCGGGAGGCTTGAACGCCTTTAACCCTGTTCTCTTTAGGTCCTTATCTTATTAGGTTCGACACGCTCGCTCTTCATCAAGCCAATACTCCTCAATTCTACCCTGAGTAAGTAACTCCGTATTAACCCCAAAGGATGTTTTATTCAAACCTGGCCCCTTAGATGCGCTCAGTTGATCGTTCAGGGGGGTGGTAGCACCGTTCCATCCGGAGTTAGAATCCCAGGAGCTTGGGGCGTAAGTGATGGTTTACTGCCTATTTTTATGATATTCGTTCCTTATTCTTTGTCTTTCAGAACAACGACCCAGGTGTCAAGATTGACATTTACAGCACAGCTGCCCAAACTCAAACCACTTATATTATCCCTGGTCCTCCTGTCTTCACCTGCGGAGGAACACAACCACCTGCTTCTAGTCAACCACCACCACCTGTCTCTTCCAGCAGGTCAACATATGTTCCGCCAACAACAACGAGCTCTGCTTCTCTTCCTGCTCAAACTGCCTGGGGACAGTGAGTCATATCCAAATGTTGCTTGTTATCAAGACTGAAATCATTCGATCAGATGCGGTGGACAAGGCTGGGCTGGCCCTACTACTGTAAGTCGCCGCGATACTACAGATTTGCCAATAGCTAAATTTTGTTCCATTAGTGCGTCTCTGGATACAAATGCCAAGTCTCCAACCAATTTTACTCTCAATGCGTTCCTGCTTAAAGTCCCGGACTGGTATATTATCACTTGTCGAAGTCGGTGCAATATATAATACCTTTTAGACACGAACGTGCGACGCGATTGCAAGCATCCGATTCCCAAGAAATCTTTTGAGGTCGCAACCTATATCATGGAATTTCAACCAGCAGACAATAGCGGCTTTCGCTGAGATGCCATTAGTGGGTGCAATTGCTGAACCCAAGAACCGAGTATACTCTCGTACTTATACGTGAAAAAGCGGACCATTGAGAGCGAGAAAGATATTTTTAGACAAAGTGATATCCCTTTGGGTAAATGATTAAAGTACGCGATACCATGAGGATAAGGGGCCTGGAGTAGATACGGGCCATCGGATAGATGCCCAAAGAAAGCATATTGCCGATACCCATAAGGAGCATCTCCATAGGGAATGCAACCTTCACTGTAGTAAGTGTGAGCTGCTATGCCTTTTGGGGCTTCTCAAGAGCGGCAGCACTTATGCAAGAAACCTTCTAGAATGAGGTATTTTTAAAGAGGAGCAGAGACGATGGGCAGTGACTATGAAATCAGTCTAGTTTATAGTGCTAAGTCATATGATAGTGGGTGTAACCGGATGAAAACATGATCCATTCGGGAGAATAGGATGAGCTTGACAGCTACCGGCTAGGGACGAGATTGGTGGAAAAGAAAGGTAGATTCGAACATGACCCCCTGAGATCACATGATTCTGGCGTTCAGGATAAACTCCGTCAGGTACGCGTTGTTCTTTTGCGACGATCAGTGATCAGGTTCGCTCCTTTTTGGCCGCTGATACGTCACCTCCATGCGACATATAGCCGAAAATACCATTGGATGGGACGGCAAGGATGACTATACGAAGACGGACGTTCACCGGTTGTTTCTCTCGAATTCAAGTGGGTCTCAAGAGCATCATGACCACAAGACAGAAACCGAGATTCTACCTGAACGCATCGATACTTGATGGACACAATCTTGTCATGAATGATTCAGCTTATAGAGTACTCATGGGGAGGGCTATAAAGTCGAGGCACAACATAATAGGCGGTTATCATCATCCCCATTTGATCAATCCCCTTCGATCAAGATGAAGTTCACTCAAGGCTTTATCGCCATTGTTGCTACTCAGTTCGCTTCTGTACTAGCTCACGGAGGTGTCACGTCTTGGAGTGTTGGCTCAACTACTTATCCAGGGTGCGTACTATAGTATGATTGACGAAACTTGTTATTGATTCAAGACGCTCGCACTGAAGATGGCAGCCATACAACTCGCCAACTGGCCAAACCAGTGTTGGACGTCCTTATAGTTCATTCGACCCAATTCTGAACCCGTCAGACGCCAAATTGCATTGCAACAATGGCGGGGAGTCTGGACCAAGCCAATTGTCTATCACTTTGAATGCTGGCGACACTGTCACCGCTTACTGGCCACAATGGACCCACGCTGAAGGCCCGGTCACGGTGTAAGAAAGGAATGACTGCTCATTCATTGGTATGCACTCACATATCTCCAATAGCTACATGGCTGCCTGCCCTGGATCGTCCTGCACAGGTTATAGCAGCGCAAGCGCTTCTTGGGTATGTTTGCATTTTCTAAGGGGAGGTTTCTTGACTTGAACTGTTTGCGGTTCTCTATTAGTTCAAAATCGCCGAACAGGGTCTTATCAGCGGTACTCTCGCCAAGGGTCAATGGGCTAACGGCATC
Source organism: Tulasnella sp. 418 (assembly GCA_019632295.1). NCBI lineage: Eukaryota > Fungi > Basidiomycota > Agaricomycetes > Cantharellales > Tulasnellaceae > Tulasnella > Tulasnella sp. 418. The sequence continues at coordinate 565 of WSTZ01000359.1, read as the reverse complement.
TTGTTGAAGGAGCTTAAGTGGTCGGCCAAGATCCCACCTTGCATTAAGCCAGGTTAGTGGTAACGCCATGGAGGCTTGAACTCCCTTAAACCTATTCTCTTCAGGTCCTTATCTTATCCGATTCGAGACCCTTGCTCTTCATCAAGCAAACACTCCTCAATTCTACCCCGAGTAAGCAAAATCCTAATCTTGGACTAAAGTTTTGAATCTTAGTTCGTTGCATTAGATGCGCCCAGTTGATCGTTCAGGGTGGTGGTAGCACCGTTCCATCTGGAGTTAGAATTCCAGGAGCTTGGGGCGTACGTGGTTGCTTCACTCTTTATTCTTATGATATTTGTCTCTAAATATTTTATCTATCAGAACAACGACCCCGGTGTCAAGGTTGACATTTACAGCACAGCTGCTCAGACTACGACCACCTACATCATTCCTGGTCCTCCTGTCTTCACCTGCGGAGGAACACAACCACCTGCTTCTAGTCAACCACTACCACCTGTCTCTTCCAGCAGGTCAACATATGTTCCGCCAACAACAACGAGCTCTGCTTCTCTTCCTGCTCAAACTG
>WSTZ01000358.1:10480-20911 GCA_019632295.1 Tulasnella sp. 418 | reverse complement strand
GTAATTGTCACGGCAAAGGCAGCGGAATTCTATGTATTCTACTGAACGGAATGTTTGTGGTCCATAGAATAATTCGACGTGCGACCTAGATCAGATGGAGATTTGCGAGATATGAAAAGAGGGGTACAGGTGATAGATTGGGGTGATCACCCCATGGATCAAAAGGCTCTCCTAACGCCGGCTCCCCCAATCATCCACCACGACATTTTATCCAATCTTAGATCGGTGACTAAAAGCCGATTTAATTTATTCCAGAAAGAATTAGACAAATGTTAGAATGAGCTGCAATGAAAATGTTTTGTTCTTGATCAGTGGCCTGAACGATGATCCTCTCCATCTCCTCTGATCACTGTCCCTTGAACTTCCTTGACCACCTCCTCTCCTATCTCTAGTACCCTTTGTTTATCTCTTCCAATGAGTGATATCGTCACGCCCTTTCTGAGCGTAGGATAAGACCCTATACGAATTCCTTCGTCTGTTACCCGCTTTTGTAGACTTGTCAGGAAAGGTGCGATTGCTGATTCCGGAAGACTGTTCCAACCAATGCTAAGATTAGTGCCCTTGGGAGGTATAGCAAACGTGAGCTCACGTTGTCCATATTTGATGACGGAATGGTATTGACTCAGACGAGATGGGCAGATACGGCCTGAGTCCATTCAACATATGTTGGAATAACATGGGGATACCGGGAAACACACATAATTTGCCCTTGATGCGTAGAACAGGCTGTTTGAGGGGGAGAATTCGTCATCGAATATTGTGACTTGTGCACTTCAAATCTATAACTTACCACCCATAGCTCCTCATCTACATATAGAACCTCCGTTTCACCCTCCGAAGAATGAGGGAACAGCGCCATCCTCTTGCGGGCATTCACTTGCTCCTCGTTATGATTCTTTAGGTCCTTTCTATGCTTATATGCTTCGGTCATCCGTCTGAGAGTTTCTTCATGGTGTTGAAGGGGCAAAGAAAAGGCTTTGGCGAGGGAATCGTAAGTGATATCTTATTATAACCCATGAGTAACTGATCGAGCATGCGCACGGTGAGAAGCTCACCGTCATGTGTTGGTCCGATTCCTCCACTAGTAATTACAAAATCGTACTTCTCGGTCAGACGTCTTGCGGCTTCGATACTATGAACATTATAATGAGCCAAGTTCTGTTGCCAAGTTTTATCTGCTTGATGGGATGGAGAAATTAGTACTTACATCTCTGCTTCGTCGTCTGGTATGACTTCAATTCGCATTCTAAATGGGTTAGGGCAGTCCTAGTGAGCTACGAAGCTCCTGAACCGCGCAACGCTACACCCACAATTCAATCCCCAGCTCGAAGCAGTACTTTGCAAAGAAGTGTGAATTGGTATCCATTGTCTTTCCATTGAGTATCTCGTCCCTAATAATGTACACGATAAACCTGGGCCCTGCATGCATAGGTTTCGAGGGCAAACACAAAAACTTACCCGATCACGAGCGCAGCTGCTGTCTTTATGAATTTCCCTTCTCCAAGAGGATTTTTGTGTGATTCAACAGGAGAGAGGGAGAAAGTGACTTTTTCCTTTGCCGAGGAGGATGCTAGGGGTTGGTTGAGGCTGCTGGAGGACATGAGGCGTTTCTGAAGCACCAATGAGACGGAGTTTGGTCGGCTGACTGTAGAGGGTGATATTGAAGCGGCAGGTGGTGATATTATAGAGCTGAGGCTTCGTGCGTTGAGGCCTAAGAGATGGCGCTCTATTCTTATGGTGGCTTGTTGGACCTTGGTAACTGAGGTCCGGATTTGGCAGAACATACAACCTCAGGTAATATAGAAATCGTATTCCAAGCTACTCTGCGGTCGTTCAGGAGGTCTGTGGAGGTATCGATATTGATTCTAGGTATGGGAGAGAAAGAAAAGCAATGAAGGGACGGAGTGCCGTGGCGGGTACGGAGTTAGCCGGAGAACTTGTTTATAATCACATGCACATGAGGAATAAAAATACTATTAAATTGTTGCTATTACATCGTGGGTTTATCACCTGGAATGGGATCAGGTACTCCGACTTCTTTGACGATGTAGTAGCTGAAGAACATTATTTTGAATGAGAGGGCGATACCGAGATGCACCACACCTATCAGAATAGCCAGGAGACGGGTTGCTTTTGCTTCGGCCTATCAAATGTAACCATGCTGAGGAGTAATTTAGACACTGGAACAAATGACTTACGAGAGTTAAGACGGGATACACGTTACGTAGGAGGAAATAGCCAGAAATCCCTGCTGCCAAGCCCACCAGGATCCATCGAAGAAGCGGAATGGGTGCAATACAGAGCAGACTGACAGGAATCCTGTAATTATAATTGAGAGTGAGTGAATGGAGAGATAACTAGCATTTTCAACCAGCCACTCACCAGATGGCGAAACTATATCCCCATACAGCCCACCATTCAAGTAACCCCCAGTCCTGTACTCCAAGATAACGCAGAGTAGCCCATAATGCGAGAGGAACACCTAAACCGTATGTATAAACCATTCCAACTGAGACGGATAATAGAGTGAAGTCGTAGTCATAAGGTTTATCGGAGAGGTAAGACGCTATTGAGCTTGCAAGTGATGTCGTTACGAAGAGAAAGAATATCACAGTCTGGAGAGTAGATTTTAGGTGAGCGCCTCACTCGTTTAAAGGTGGCGACGCACTGTGAGGGTCCAGAATGGACCATACATGTCAGGCTTTGAATCGCATACGTCCGCGATGAAGTCAGTCTTGGGGAGCAATGTGCTGTAACATCGCATCAGCACTGTTTTTGTGTCCACATCGAAGTAAGGTTGATAGTATTCCACTGTCCAGAATCCTCCGGGTTGTGGCTGATCTCTGAGGTAACCTGTAGCGAACTTATAAGACGACGGTAATGTAGTCCTGCTCCGGACCGGTGCTCACCTCGCGAAGATGCACCAGCGTTGGGAGACACACGACCAGCATTGTTTTGAGTCTCAGTGCCTAGAAAAGCTATGGAAGGATGAACAACGTGAGACGTGCTGCGGTAGCTTGACAGCCTACATTTAAATTCGAGACCCCGCTCAGTCCGCTTACAAGCCAGTCATGTGAGATTCAGCGTCTGGTTGAGAGAGAAAGAGTAATACTCACATCTTCAGTGTCCAATGACGTGTAACTCATCTTTGTCGTTGATGATGCCACCTTTCTGTCTGACTCACGGATATAAGCGTGTTTAGATCCGTGCGACCCTTTGGGCATGGGGACGCGTCCGTCAACCTGGATACATTCCAATTTCAACTAATCAGGCAACGCGCTGATTCACTTGGAACATGGCGTCAACTCCAGAAGACATTGAATTAGCAGGTCCTGATCAGTATGAGACTCTGGGCTCTAGCGAATTGGCGACCTCCAAGCCTTCCACCAAACCAACCAAAAGACAGATTCTGGTTGATGAAAACCACCCTTTTGATCTGGAGGCATACGTATCAAGCTACTCAGGTACTTGTTCATTTCCATTCATATAGTGGAGGTATACTGACACGTCATTAGGACGAGCTGCGGCAATACGTCTCATATTCATCGCCAATTCATGTCCGCCACTCGCGGTACAAGCATACCAACTAGCCATCCAGTACATCCAACAAACTCCAGATGCAAATCTATACCTATCCACATTAACCGCTCATAATGCTATAGCGCCGAATCCTATACCACAAGATCAAAAATGGCTCGATGATACAATTTCCAAGAACTCCGCTGAACGCGACCGTTTGGAGGTTGATTTGAAGACTTATGCGAGTAATATGATCAAAGAGAGCATTCGGGTATGTAATAAATTTGATATATTCCGTGACGTTTGCTGAATCTGATACATAGATGAGCCATCGTGAACTAGGCAAATACTATCAAGGTGTTGGTGATTATGCGAGTTCCCTTAAGCACTTCATGAGGTCGAGAGAATTCTGCATTACAAGTGGTCAAGTGCTGGAAATGTGCATTTCAGTACTCGAAGTATGTTTTGCGCGACTCGCCACCCTCTTTCGTCATTTAATGGTGTTGCCGACAGGTTCTAGCAGAGCAGCAAAATTACGGCCAACTCTCCACATACGTCTTCAAAGCCGAATCCGCATTTGAGTCCCCTGTGGTTTCAATGGGAGGTCCAGGAAAGAAGGGCATTGCCAACATCAACCCAGAACGTGAAATAATACAGTGCAAACTCGAGTTCTGCACGGCTTTATCCGACTTAGGGCAGGCAAGGTATGAGAAAGCTGCTTATGGGTTCCTAAAAATGGGGAAAAGTTTGGGAGATTGGAATGCAAAGGTATTACACAACCCCCTCTCCCTACTGAAGCTGTCCACTCATATCGTTCTAGATTGTAGCTCCTTCTGATATCGCAATTTATGGCACTATCTGCGCGTTGGCCAGTCTTTCTCGTTCGGCGATCAGGGCGGCGGTGTTGGAAAGCGACACGTTCGCTTATTATCTTGAGCAAGAGCCCTATGTCCGAGAACTCCTCGATGCCTATATGAATAGCAAATTCAAGGACATGCTACTCCTTCTCGAGCGCTACTCGGTGAGTTCATTCTCTAAACTTAGGTGCATGAATCTCACAACTGCGCTATATTCAAGACCCGACACCTCCTCGACCCACATCTGGCACCTCACATTCCTGAACTTACTCGCCAAATTCAAAACCGCGCTACTGTTCTTTACTTCCAACCATTCTCAAGTGTACATTTAGTAAAGATGGCTGCTGCATTCGGAGTGGAGCTAGCTCAGTTAGAAGCTAGCATCGTTTCTCTCATTGATGAAGGACTCATAAAAGGAAGGATCGACAGTACAAACAAGGTGAGATCACGCTATGTCGAGGCTGAGAGTTTCGATTCTCAATATTGCCGGACTGTTGTAGATACTCAAAGCCAAGGATCAAGATCCGAGACAGGAACTCTATAGGCAAGCCATAGAGACGGGCTTGAACAACCAGGCTTCTACCCGGAAGCTCCTTTATCGAATGAGATTGTGAGTAGTGTCAAACATTTTCCGACTAATTCCTGACATCTCCTCGATAGACTACAAGCAGATCTAGTCGTCAAAGCTCCTAAGCAGTCGAATCGAGAGCAACAATCGCAATTGCAATCACAGCAGTCACAAACTACGCAGTCTATTCTAGCGGAGCATATGGCGATGTATGACTAAAAGTAGCTCAGGATAGGCCCATTCTTGTGACGCCCTTGTTATCATGTTCTTCGCACGTCTTGTTATCTCCTGTGTGAAATAGATGTGTTTTTGCATAGAGGCGTCTTGTCATTCGTAACGACATCCAAAATGAAGAGACGACTAATCGTTGCTACGTATGATGTCAAAGCGGAAATGATACAGATTGTATGAAGACACATTGCTAGGATGAAATGCATGAATCTACCCAGATGAAATATTAGAATGCCGAGGGTATATGATATGATTTGTAGTAGCATATCGTCGGTTTGCGGGCTTCAAGGGCAAAGTTTGACGTAAACAACAACGAAAAAGACAGCATACGGAGAATAGTCTCTCACCGGTTATTCTTTAGACTTGTCATGTTCAACTTCAACCGTGTGTTCCTCCCCTTCGGTTTTGCCTTCTACTAAAGTTGCGTTCTCCGCGGATATAGACCGTTTCATTGGTTCTGAGGAGGATTGTGGTTCTAGCTCAATTTCTTCTACAGGGACGAGATGTTCCTCATCCTTTCGATGGAGATCTCTGTGAAACCTAGGCTTGATGCTTCCGAGCCTTTTCAACCTGTCGTTGATTTTTAAGGAGTCTTGCAATTTGAGCAACCGATCCCTCGTCCTCTCTCGTAAAGCGAATACGTCATCCACTTCAGCCGATTTGTTTGTCCTCAATGCGTCTCCGACATTGACGTTCTGTGCTGTCGACCGACTTGCTTCGAGTACCTCTTGAGGTATGAGGTTAACAACCAAACCATCTCTCCTCACATACATGCTCCTTATTGCAGAATACTGTTCGGAAACGATATCGTCGGAACCAGGAAGTCCATGTTCCGGCTGGTATTCTGGGTCGTGATCTTTCCGCGTGGGTATTTCATGTCGTCCTGGCCTACGTTCTAAAGTTATGGCGTGAACTTCGTTGTACGTGGATGCTTCCCAACCGCAATCAAAACGGCAATGTGTGCTTTCTAGGCCTGAAAATCCTCCCGAGCCCCAGTGCTCTAGATTATTTTGTCAGTAGTGTAAAAATATAAAAAAAGGAATATAGGCCCCACTTGTCCAATACCATGGGCTAGTGTTAAAAGATGAAACAAATTAGCGACTGGTTCAACGGAAGAGTTCTTGGACGCTCACTTCCAAGCGGACTAGATCGCCAAGACCAATATGGTCAGTATCCAGTTCCACAAATGAAACAATTACGAAAACGTACGCATACAAGTGCCACTGTTGAAAATTTCCCACCCAAATCAGTCTTCCACTACAAGAACACAACCTGAAGTCTTCTACTTACCACAGCCTCCAGCAATAATTGTCTCCGACGACATCAAGTGTCAAGAGGTTGGGATGATGATGATGACCAGGTGGGAACGAAACTGAACAGTGAGCCACATTGGTTCGGCACCTTGTTCTTTATTAAGCGCGTGATGTCATCGAAAGGAGGTCGTCGGATGTCGGAGTACATTAAATCGGAGTTTCATCTACGGTTTGTGATTTGCCAAACGCGACAACCCATTGTATTTCGATCTTGACCATCAACTACGCGACGAAACAGCCCAAATGAGTTCCTCTGAATTGGATTTTCCCGACTCTGACGATGTTCAGATGCAAGACGGACAACAAACACAGACTCCGGCGCGTCCCAGACCAACTAGGGGACTGTTTGCTTCCCCATCTGTGGCTGGAGGTACACCAGTAACAGGAGTCGTTGCTCGCCGTGCTGTCGCAGGAAGGAATGCAATTACTCCAGCTAGATCGGGTAACAGAGGTATGTATACGTGATACGTCTTGAATGGATGTTGTACTCATCAGCTTTTATATCCAGGCGCGTCGTCTCCTTTAGAGTTTCCCAGTTCGTCTCCTCGCAGACCACAAGGCGCTACTGGAGTAGCTTCCTCTCCACTGGAATTTCCAGCTTCCTCTCCACGAAGGCCAGGTGCTCCTGGTGAGCTATCTGACGTGCCAATGTCCGATGGGAGGCGTGGACCCGCGTTATTTCACCCAGAGTAAGGAGACATCATAATAAACCCGCGCGATTAATCCTAACGCGCTTCAAAAGTACCCCTTTAGCTTCTACTCCGCGTAGAAATCGTCGAGGAGATATACATTCCAACGTCTTCAGCTCACCTCTCGTCCTACGTGCTCCTCAACCCGAAAACGGTGTGGATCGTAGCGGTGGCCCTCTTTCCTCTGCCCCCTTATCAGCCAACATTACGCCTTCTGACCCTCCAGAAGTAACCCGTGTTCTGTGGGGCACATCTGTTAACGTCAACGAATCTCTCCTCGCCTTCGTCGACTTCTTGCGAAACTTCAAGGTCAAATACAGGCGCGTCTTTGATCGGAATCGAGGCGTCGATACACCGATCATGGCAAATCCTCAACAGGGAGAAAGGAAACAATATGAAGATTACTTGCGCAAGATGAGGGTCACGGAGCAAACTACCCTGAACCTCGATATGACAAACCTACTGTCGTATCCCAGGACTGCAAATCTCTACTCCTCACTGATTAAATATCCACAAGAAATCATTCCTATTATGGATATCGCACTGAAGGAAGCACTGTTGGCATTGGCTGACGAAGATGATGCGGATGATGCGGAGAGAAGGTTTCTTGAAGATTCTCAATATCGTGTCAGACCTTTCGGTGGTGATATTGAAGTCAATATGCGAAATCTGAACCCAAGTGGTATGTTTATGTCTTGCAGTCCATTTTCTCTAGCTTATCCCATATCACAGATACCGACCGGCTTGTTGCCATCAAGGGACTCGTCATCCGTGCCTCGCCCATCATCCCAGATATGAAAGTTGGTCAGTACGAGGCGTTACTCACACCACAAACTAGTAATTAATGAAATTGAACTTGAAGGATTCTTCCGGTGCCTCACATGTTCCCACACCGTACAGGTAGAAATCGATCGTGGCCGTATTGCAGAGCCCGAGCGATGTCCAAGAGATGTTTGTGGGGGTGTCGGAACCATGAGCTTGATTCACAATAGGAGTGAATTTGCTGACAGACAAATCATCCGTCTGCAAGAAACCCCTGGTCAGTTCCTCCAAGTCTCAACGTGGGCGTCCTCCTCACCTTTTCGAGACTAGATGCCGTCCCTGATGGGCAAACTCCACACACAGTTTCTCTTGGGGTGTATGACGAGCTTGTCGACCTATCGAAACCAGGAGACAGGCTCACAATCACCGGCATATTCCGCTCGATCCCGGTCAGAGTCAATCCTAGACAAAGAACTATCAAAGCTCTTTTCAAGACATATCTGGATGTCGTCCATATTAGGCGGGGTGACGGAAAAAGACTTGGCTTTGATCAGAGCACTAGGTCGCTCGGAGGTGGTGTAATGGAGAGTGCGGCCTTGGGTGTTGGCGGAGAAGCTGATGAACATGACAATGATGACACGGAGGACGATCCTTTTGCCGATGATGGTGGAAATCTCTTGGGCTCAGACGTCTTCGGGGATCCCAATGCAGCTGCAGCTGCGAACAGGACGAAACTTGCTGAATTGGAAGCGAAGTTAGTGTCACTTAGTAAAAGGGATGACATCTACGAGCTCTTAGCCAGAAGTCTAGCTCCAAGTATCTGGGAAATGGATGATGTCAAGAAGGGGATACTCTTGCAGCTGTTCGGAGGCACCAATAAAAGTATCGCCAAGGGTGGTGGTGGAGGAGGACCCAGGTACAGAGGTGACATCAACGTACTATTAGTTGGTGATCCAGGTACCAGTAAAAGTCAAATCTTGCAGGTGAGGATCACCAGACTCCATAGTTTGACGATCACTCACTAAGAGTCGCATCACTAGTATGTTCACAAGATCGCTCCTCGTGGAGTATATACCTCTGGGAAGGGTTCTTCAGCCGTCGGTTTGACTGCCTATGTCACCCGAGATCCAGACTCCAAGCAATTGGTCCTCGAGAGGTATGCGCAGCTAATCATGTTTCATCCACTTCAAGACTAATTTGACTTGCTTGATAGTGGAGCCCTGGTGCTGAGTGATGGAGGCGTTTGTTGCATTGACGAATTCGACAAGATGTCAGATGCGACCAGAAGTGTGCTACATGAAGTCATGGTGTGTCTGATCTTTTCGCGACTACGTCGAGCAGAGCTAACAATTATCCACAGGAACAACAAACTGTATCCATCGCAAAAGCAGGAATCATTACGACTCTCAACGCCCGAACATCTATTCTTGCAGCTGCAAATCCTGTTGGATCCAGATATAATGTCAACTGGCCAATTACACGAAACATTGATCTTCCTCCGACACTAATCTCAAGATTCGACCTGCTATATTTGGTCCTCGACAAGATCGACGAAAGCCTTGATCGAAGACTGGCGGAGCACCTGGTTGGCTTGTACGTTGAGGATGCTCCCGCTACTGCTGGCTACGACATCTTGGTAAGTGCAATCTCGACACTTTCTGGACTTAGCTCTTACGGCTAATTATCGAATAGCCGATAGAAACACTAAGCGCATATATCACGTATGCGCGCAGTAAAATCCAACCAAAATTGTCTAATGAGGCCTCCGCCGAATTGGTGTCATCATACGTCGCCCTCCGGTCAATGGGCGAAGATCCACGAACGAAGGAGCGACGAATCACTGCTACCACACGGCAGTTGGAATCCATGATACGACTATCGGAAGCCCATGCAAGGATGAGGTTTAGCGATACAGTTGACCTTGAAGATGTGCAAGAGGCTAATCGGCTAATGCGGGAAGCCATCCGAGCCTCCGCAACAGATCCGAATACAGGACTCATCGATATGGATCTTATTAACACTGGTGCTGGTATGCAGCAGAGGAGGTTGAGGGGCGATTTGAAGAGAGAAATAATGAAATTGTTGGATGGAATGACCTCAGCTGGTGGCGGTGGTGGTGTCAGGTGGACTGAAGCAGTGAGGCAACTACAGGCTCAGAGTAGCTTGAGGGTGGAAGCCAATGAATTCACCGAGGTCATTAGGGCTTTGGAAAATGAAGGCTTAGTCAAGGTTGTTGGGGAACGAGAGAAGAGGGTTATCCGAAAGATAGTTGTTGATTGATACATATCTTGTATTCATTAGCTTTGTATTTCCGAGCTGTCTAATTACTAAGGTGTATGCATTGCCGTGTACTAGTTACTTCGCACGGAGCAATCCTACCTTGCTCCAACCACGACTCCATAAAGGGAAGCAAATGGCATCGTTTCTTTGGCGAACCAAGGAATAGGTTTCAGCACACGTTGGTGCCAGCTCTATGGCTGCGAAGAATTTCT
>WSTZ01000357.1:0-14289 GCA_019632295.1 Tulasnella sp. 418 | reverse complement strand
CTCAATGCACGTGACTACCCTCGTGAAGACGACTCCGCACTCCGCTTGAATAAGTCGTTCAAACTTACTTACAGACCACTCGCTTACCAACCGTACATGGAATCAGAAGATAAGAAAGGAAAATGTGCTCTATTGGAGGTGGAAGATGAAGAAGCCCGCCAAGCTAGACTAGGTATTCTTGCTATCTTCTAAGCATAAACGGTCTTTAACAAGATAAAATCCTTTCCCTTGCGTAGAACGGCTATTCTCGTCAATCTCATCTTTACCTCCTCAACAATCTTCTGGGACGATGCCGCCGATATCCGAGCGGAAGACCTTTGCTGTCCCTCCACCAAGCAATCGTAAGATGAATGACATCATCTCACATTTTGCATCGTTCCGACGAACTGGTTTATAGTACTAGCACGACTTGAAGCTTTCCTACCAGAAATCAAGGCAGCCAACGAAGAACTTGCGAAGATGGCTGAAATAGATCCGTCAAGCATGGACATCGAAAAAATTGATGACGATGTTACCGATTCTGATGAGGACGAAGACAGCGTCGATGCTTCTGAAGAAGCTGCTGCGAAAATAAGAGAACCATACATCGAGATGGTGAGCAATGGAGTCTTTGAGGTTTTCGTCGCTTTGAACAACAGTTACCCCGTAGAATCTTGGACTGGGAGTCTTCGAACAACGTCCAGTGAACCAAGAGCACTCGCAGTCTGATGATGACTCGGATTCATCAGACACTGAAAGCTCTGAGGATGAAGACGGAGAGGGCGATGAAGATGACGAGATGCATATGTCGGACGCACCATCTAAAGATCTACTATCTTCCCGTTCACCGGAAAGCAAACCATCGCAACCCAAGATTGTCATACTGAGTGACAAACCTAATGTCAGCACTGAAGCCGGAAAATCTACAAGTTGAGATAGGCGCAGTATTCTACCACCTCATGTTACCAGAATTACACTTAGGTAACTCTGGTGGAGCTTGCTTTGCGAATCCTTTGTAGATAATTCGTAAATCGTTTATTCAACGATGATGGATTCTCTCAGAGTTTCTCGTTACCAGACTACTGGTCTAGCGATCTATTTCACTTGAATGTTATATACCTGCACGAATAGAGATAACATTTTCCTTATGTGAATGCCTTGCAGCAAGGTCACCTTCGCGTCCAGAAATTAACATAAAAGGTATTGTTATGGCTCTCTCTCACATATCGGCCACCTGGATGAGTACAAGCGATTAGACCCCTGCATTGAGTTGGCTAGTATGTTTACATTAAGGTTACAATTATAAAATAAGGTAGCGACGGCCAGTTCCATCTCTATTCGTCTAATGGTTTGAGCAAGCGACACCTTAATTATCCTCCATTTCTAAGTTCTTGATCCAAGCTCCAATAGATCCTCTGATACGACATCTTGTTAGGTAGTGCAAAAGAACAAGGAACGATGCAACTCACAGGAATCCTTCATGTCTAAGGAACATCGCCTTTTTGGTTCCTTTGCTCCAAAATCTAATGGCATACGATAACGTGGTTATCGTTGCGCTATGGCCTTCAAAGTAATAACGTTAGCTGAGCCTGTTGCTTGACTCTTTCGCACATCAATCCTACCTCGAATGAAGCATCCTCCGAAGTAAATCCTTTCTAGACCGTATTTTTCGGCGTTCATATATCTGTAAAAACAGAAATCGCGCTCCTCCATAATTTCAGGCGAAAGCAAGGTGATCAACTTACGCAATTTGACCAATGTTATTCGAGACAGCATAGAGCAAACTCTTGCTTATATCTTCAGGACTAAATGTGGTCTTCTTGCCTCCTTTCTTGAAGACTTTACCGAAAGAACTGGCAATCATGGTTGACTTCAAGCCCATTTTAGTGTAGTCTTGGCCGTAAATGTCGCCAACTAGCATATCTACTGTTGAATTATCGCCTTTTTCCGATAGTTCCAGCATTTCTAATTTTGAACTGAGATGAGATGGATTACAAAAACAAGCTTAAATGACGTACCGTCAAAAGTAGTAGCTGGAGTAAGTAAGCTCAACAATCCCCAAAGCGTACCTCCCCCCAAGCTGGTTCCACTCACACGTTCGTACTTCCCATCCGCATCTACTTTGATGATTGAGACACCTGATCCGATATTGACCAAAAGACAAGGAAGTTGGGGTTTTGGTTTATCCTCAAAGGTGACCTGATATTGGGGTGGATTAGGCGAAGGTCGTTCATAGACCCCATTCGCAGCGTCCGCGGAAGACAAAGAATCGATAAGATGGTCCGAGAAATGGTACACTTCGTTGGGAATAAGGGTGAGGAACTTGAGCCCTGTGATGAGGCACTCCATCTCGTCTTCTCTCAATACCTCAACTCCGAGAGTTTCGCTAAACAACTCATAAAACTTGTGCGCCCCGCCCCCGGTTGCCATGATCTTGACTCCCTCCTTCATCTCCGCAACAGAGACACCATTGACTTCGGCCGAAGTCTCGATGAGCTTCTGAATGAATTCGACGCATTCATCAATGTTGTCCGTCTCGAATCGTTCAAATGTCAAAGTTCCGCCAGGGAAATGCTGTAGCGAAGCTCGGCGAAGGAGCTCGTCTCCAAAGGAAGGGTCCCTGAAAAGAAGAGATTGGGAATGAACCTGTTGAGTTTCATTCAGTACCAGGGGCGTCAAGGCTCCGCTGAACTTGGGCCCTGTTGGTGGCCAATGAGGAGGGGTGGATTGTTCTTCCGGGGTGTGGAGAGGTGAACCTTCGCTGCTGGTGCTGTCGTACGAAGAAATGAGAGAAGGTGATGCTGGAGGCTGAGGAGACCTAGTGAAGTACACGACTTTAGCTAGAGATCCTCCAATCTGCCACCAAAGACTGTCAGCCAGGATCGCAATAGGGACCAGTTGAACTTACGTCTACTGCGATGTGCGAGACAGGTTCAATGTAGTTTGGCAAATAAATAGCTCTGCTGTCCTTTGTCTACAGTCTGATGAGAAGACGGTATGGTCTACGTTGTGCGAGTTACTTTACCTGAGGGGACTCCTGGTTGAGGATGATGGCTCCTCGGGTGTCAACCTTAATTGCTTTTGCAGCTGGAATGAAGTCAGACATGTGGCGATTGCTTGAGGTAGTGTTCATGATGAGTCTATGGTCATATATAAGCGGAATCAATGACAGTGTGTGGGCGTGTGTGACCGTTTCAGCTGGTTACAATTGTAATGGGTGGGGTGAAGTGAATTTTGGCTCCGGTTAATCCGGCATCTTCTCGTTTGCCGCCCCTGAGCATCTCATACCATATATATAACATAAGCCCACATCGTCGATCAAAAAATCGTATGAGACGCCATCGACTAAGGCACACTTCAAAAAATGGTTCGACACCCACAATCAAGCCATCTTTTGACACGTAATCCATTGATTTTTGGCGTCGTCCGGGCAATCTACGGTAACACTCTTCCCATCACTCAGTCTTTACCCTCCAATCGCCGAAATCACTAATCGGGCGGCTGCTTCCTGTTCCGCCCGTGCGCTCAACTCCAACGTGACTCCTTGTCCTGAACTAAACGTCATCCGACATCTTGCTAATACCTTGCCTCCACCTCCATTCACCAATCCTGACAAATTAAGCGTGTGTACAGAGGTAGATGAAGGATTTTCTGTCCCTCCGAGTGCTTCCATATTCAAGATCTCTATGAGCGAATCGCAAGCAGCTGTAAACAAAGTTCGAGGGTGCAGCGTTAATTAGCGAGGTTATCGCAGTCACGTAATGCAATATCACTCACCCTTTAGACTAGCCATAGTTGAAAGAGCAAATGTCTCCGTTATACTTGTACCACCTTCTAATTTATCCCAATCCGCCGTAAAGTTGGAATAACTCGGGACAATATACTCGCTTCCAGCACCAAGCTCTACCTCCTCTAGCAGATATTCATCCTCGTATCCATCCTCTTCCGGCTCTCCGCTTATAGGGTCAACTTCTTTGGAGATAAACTTCAATGTACAACCGAATGAACCAAGGAGATATTCGTCGGGCGAGTCACGAGTGAATGAAACATAGATAATTTGAGGAGAATTGGATTGTGAAAGAGTTGCAACAGGAAGGATAAAGTCTTCGGTCAAGCCTTCTTGATTTGGTTGCATGACCACAGCGACGCGTTCCAGTATAGCCTCCGCAAGCGTATTTGATACATTGAACTAGAGGAGATTTATCAGTCATCAATTACTGAGACCTGTGGTTAAGGTACTAACCTGGAAGACGATGTGCTCCTTGAAAATATGCTTGACGCATGTTACAACATATTCCGTCTCGTTCTCTGTCAAAGCAGCTGGTTTGTGACTGCTGCTCAACAAAGGTCCATAATCGGCGAAATCTGGCACAGCAGCCAATTGAGCGGCAAAGGCAGATTGTTTCTCTGCGGCCGACATCTTAGGTTCGGGCGGTGCTGCGGCAGCCTTCGAGGTTGTCGGAGCGGTGATGACGTCGATGGCGCTGGGACCTATGAACAACCTGTGAATACATAGCGCTGAGTTTACGAGACTTTGTGTACGCACGGGCGCTTTCTTGTTGAGCCTGAGCCTTGCTGACTTGCGGAACAGAGGAAGCATCGAATGGAACCTCAGCTGCATCGGCATCGTTTACGTATTCGACAAGTTTAGCTTCCAGGGCGGCCAAAGAGAAGACCGAGTCTACGATTGGATCAATATTAGCATCCCTGCCACTGGTTTTCAAAGAGTACTCTAACCTTCTTTGACATATGTTTCGGCTAGAGACTCTTCTTCCAGTATCCGAAGGTACATCGCAGCCCTGTCCCTCACTTCGTCATCTACATCATCGAGACACCTACCGAGCATGTTGAGCCTTGCAATGCGCAAATGAGACACAGCCCCATGACTCACCTGTTCAATAAGACACTGATGCTCCTCTTGACCGCCTTGTCGGCAACGCTTACTCCAAACTTGGCTAAGCTTGACACTGCAGCGGCCCTAACAATCGCGTTCTCCAAGACTACTCGGTTATATATGTATCGGATGTACTTTGTTGGCTGTGGTGTCTTTGGCCCTTCAATGCCGAGCAAGTGCAAAATCCTAACCGAGAGCTTGGTGAATTCGCAATCTTCAATGAATTCGCATAGATGACCCAATGCAGCTTCCTTGGAATCCTTGATAAACTTTATCATGTCGAATATAGCTTCGACAACCGCCCTCTTGAAATCGTATCCACCTTCATCCCTGAGGACACCGGAGAGGAAGTTGAGCATAAGGCCTTGCTTGCTTGGGAACTTCAAGCAAAGAGACCTGATTGCTTCGACTACGATGACCTTGAATTCATCACTGATTTCCGACATGAATCCAGTGATTTGCTTCATCAGCCTGTCCACAGAGGCTTCGTTGCCAGTCTTGAGTAAGGTGGTGATGGCATAGGTTGCGATGCTGCGGTTGGAATCGGTAATGAGATTCTCCATGTCGACATTGCAGTTAGCCACATTTTCGGGATGAGTAAGTGAGAGTGCACTGAGCGTTCGTATGGCAGCGAACTTCAGGGCAGGTTTAGGCGATGAGAGGAATAATTTGAGAACTGTCGTTTGATGAGCCAACGTTACACGTGAGCAAGGCTTTGCCTCGTACTAACCTGCAATCGATTTCGTAAGCTGAGATGAGGTGACATTCCTCATTTCGCAGATAGCGCGGGCCGCTTCGTAGTTGACCATATCACTCTTGTGCCTCAACCAGCCTTCGAGGAGGTCAAACATCTGTGATTGGACACTGTAGTACACGTAAGCATCATCTACCAATTCGCAAGAAGTAAGAAGAACACGTACTTGGGATCTTCATCCATGACCTTCGCAGTATAACGGATGAGCATGCAAATTGCCATAGGGTTTTTAAGAGTGCTGCCAGTTTTGCTTCCACCCATTTGTTGAATCATCTTGGTTATTGCCATCCTATCCTGTTGCCTGATGAAGTAGAGCAATCCAAGGGCATGGTATTGCGCGATGTAGCTTGTCGAAGGTAGCGTTTGAGGTCCTGAAGGTGTCGAAGCCAAGCCGAAACCCAGATATCCTCCACTTGACGAAGGTGTGTTGAAGAAGGATGCAGAGGGTTTAGCATTGATGGCTTCTTGAACTTCATTGGCCCATCTACGAATAACGTCCTTTGCAGCCGGGAAAAGGTGGTAGGATGATACCAAGGCACCACAGGCGATGGAAGGGTTTTTGTCTACGATTGCCGCCTTGAAAAATCGTTCAACACCTTGGACCATGGATGGCTATGCAAAACAAAGGAATGGATTGGCACAATTGTGACATGTGCGCAGATGAATCGTGTCTCACATCGATGATTCGACAAAGTGCCCTGATAGCATTTGGTCGATAGATGACTTCTAAATTGGGCTGCATATCCTTCATGATACTACTTGTGACCATGATGACATCCTCAGCCATCGTCGCAAGCTCTTTGACAGTCAGGTAAACCATCTGTCTCAGGGCACTCTAAATAGCCAACGGTCAACGATTTAGCATATCCAAGCTACTCAGTAAATCACTCACATCTTTGTTCTGGAACAGTTTTGTTGTCCCAAAGAACAGATTTGTAGCTTCCTGAGTTCCAAAGGTCTCCCCCAAATACAGCAAATATACAATCCGGGTGAGCAACGCTCGACATTTTCGTGGGCTGACGTTGGATTCGTTAAACACGCGAGCTTCTTGAATTACAGTGCTTTTGTTGTTGTAGTATGCACTGAGCCCACTTTCTTCATCCTTTTTGAAGGACATGGTTGGGAAAAGGACAGGATAATTGACAAGGGGAAACTGCTAAGGCACCCTCCTCCCTTCTTTGGGACACGTCGAAACTGGAATCGATTACATTATACAGTCGGAGATTAGCCACTTCTACATCTCTCACGGTTCTCATAGCTTTAGCGGTGCACCTTGCGGTTCTGAGACTGGTCGTTCATTCCTTTCAAGTTTGCTGACTACGAACTGCCAAGAACACCATAATTACTGTATCTTGGCTGCAAAGAGAACTTTGTGGACTTGAACCAATTGGATTCAAGCTACATAGCTAGATCTGACTACTCTGCATCATTCTGCCCCCGCAGCGGCCACTAGTATGGCTTGAAAGCCTTAATCATTAGATAACGACATAGTTACCTAGACTCTTAACCAAGAAACAAGGCAGATTTTACGCCGCACTTGAGGGTCTGTACCTTGTCAATATTACAATGGCCTATGCAAGGTATTAATGCGTAGAGAGACTGGCAACTACTCCAAGAAGCACGAGACATCGA
This sequence comes from Tulasnella sp. 418, assembly GCA_019632295.1. Lineage (NCBI taxonomy): Eukaryota > Fungi > Basidiomycota > Agaricomycetes > Cantharellales > Tulasnellaceae > Tulasnella > Tulasnella sp. 418. The sequence goes on along the minus strand of WSTZ01000357.1, from coordinate 7,030 downwards.
TGAGGTAGAAACAATCCATAGATATGCTACGTTGATTCAACTTTGAATTATACGCCTCCAATGAGTAGCAGTTTAGCAGAATCGCAAATGATCTCTTAATTCCAATACTGTCAGGGGTGATTTTGGTGAAATAGAATAACACTCTCGAATCGCGGGACTGTGATGAGCCAGATGAAACCGTTCGTATTTGATACGTGAAGCTCTGTATGAGCATTGAGGAACATGCCCTGGTAAGCTGGTTTTCTTTCAATGATGGACTGATATTCATGCAGACTCTTGATGGTCGGGAATTGAAACACATTTAGCTCAGACAGGCCAGCAGGTTTCACAACAAGCCCTTACATTTTAAAATTGAGCCGGAAAATGTATTATAGAATACTTTCCGGGCAGGTTCTTTATGTGAGAAAAAGGCGCAGCAGCTAAATATCTCAATACCCAGATCCCAATCAGGAACTTATAATTTCTAACCCCCACAACATAACGCATAGTATGCTTTTGTCGCCATTGTTGATGATTCTTCGGGATGTGTGGACTGGTGGTCGGACTTGATGGCCGTTTTCGCGTTCCATCTTGTTTGTGCTAGCTTTTGAAAATTGAGCCAGTACTATGAAAAAAGCTTAGTATCATTTTTCCCCTTCCCATCCATCTCCATCCGCAAAACAAAGCTGGCTAGTACCTCATCACTTCAGAGTCAGCTCCCATTTATTGTTGCTCCATATGATTCCCAAATCTTACCTGATATTAATTCCATTCATGGTCGCTTCACCCAATGAAGACCTTGTGAAGGCCAACCTAATGATCCCGAATTCTTGTGGGTTATCTAGGACAAGCCGGTGACATATGTAGCTTGTATCTAAACCATCATGAAGCCTCGACTTAATGAATTGTGTTATCGGTGACAACCGAGGTAAGCAAATCGAGTATCTCTCTTTGAGAGTTTATAGTTACCATAAAACCAGGTCATTGGACGTGCAAAGTGGGCAGGACACCTATACATTGCTACCTTAGGAAAATCGTGGAAATGGTTGGTAGTTTCGGCGAGAGGAGGCGGCCCTCAACTATCTCAGGAAGAAGTTGCCAAGAACGCCTTCGCTGTTTGTTACATAACAAAAACCCTCTACAACATGAAGAAACGCCAAGAGAGGCTCAGACAGGCTTGTGGAGTTCTTAGCTGTATTGCACAAGAAGATTGTATCCCCGAGTTCATCTCACCACTGCCACACATGTTCACAATGAACGGGCAGTGTTACGGTTCAGCCCTTGTGCAAGGTATGCCATGATAGTGACAGTTCTGCCTCATAAGTAGATAAAACACCCGAGTCCAGGTAAGCGCCTATATGTTGCGTAGAATTAGGTGTCGGAGAAAAGGGCGCGACTTTATTCAATCGTTTCCACTTTAGCTTACCCGGAAAACCGCACTCCTCAATTGTCGACCTCTCTCAAGAAGTGGACCGTGGTTACAAGGATACAAGCTATGATGTCCCTGGCGACCTAATTTAATACCCCAACATTTGAAGGCTAATACACAGCTCGGATACCGCTCCCATGGCCGCAACAAGATGAAACCTTCCTATAGGAAGCCAAGGCGGTACTCGTTCTCGAAGAAGCAACCTTTCAGCCACGGGGCCTGTCGGGGATCGTCTTGGTATAAAGTAAGGAATGTGCTCAGCATATAATCGCATTGCTTCTCCTTTCTCACTCAGCTCAAACCATCCAACAGATCATCCCGGTGTACGATGAATCCAATTCTTGCTATTGCATTTCTCTTTTACTCTTTGATTGGCTTGACCAATGCCGTGACCCATGAAGTAATAGTAGGAGGTACGTGTATTGGCTTCCCAGCAAGTACTACGTACTTACAAAATACCTCCAGGGCCAGGAAAGCTCGTCTATTCTCCAGAATCCTTAACGGCAACCGTTGGAGATTCTATTCGCTTCGTCTTCCAACAGAAAAATCACACCGCCACTCAATCGTCTTTACAAAAACCATGCGAACCAGTAGCAGGTTTTGATTCCGGATTGTGAGCAACTCAATGGATAACGTACTGTGGAACCAGACTAATGTCCACGTTCTCAACAGCATGGCAGTTGCTGATGATGTTACATCAAATTATCCAACCTTCGATATCTTCGTTAAGGATGTAAGTGATACTATAAAATCCAAATTTCCCGCTGCTCATGTTATTTGCGTAGACGAATCCTATCTGGGTTTACTGCCGTCAGGGTAACCACTGTTCTCAGGGAATGGTATTTGCGGTCAATGCTGGCGATAAATTCCAGTCCTTCAAACAAAATGCGCTCACGGGCGGTGCACCAGCCACGACATCTCAGGCAGCATACGGAACGGCAACTTCCGCAGCAGCCGCTGCAACCAGCTCAAAGAGTGGAGCAATCTCGCTCAAATCAGCTAGTGTTCTTCATATCGTGCTTGCATCAGTATTTGCACTTTCTCTGATTGCTTGAATTGTCGCATAGATCAATGCATGTACTTGTACCATCTTGACACTCGATACCAACTCAATACAGTTAATCGCCCGCATTTGTCTCAGGGTACCTAGTCCACTTTCTACTGAACATAGTAGATACAACGCGTTGCCCCCGCGATTGGTCACCTTGTAAGAATGTGGTTCAGTATCAAACTATAATGGCATACTACTATCCTCGCCTTTATCTTGCCCCGTCACGGTTTCCAGCGTCCATCCTCTGTGCTTCAGCCTCGTCTTGCGCTAACCAGAGTCTTTTCAACCTAACCCGGTGGAGATTCAGCCCTTCCTCTTCCACATCGTATTACCCTGGAGTCTGAGATCTAATATCAAGCGTGGCTTACAAGGCAAAGAAACTATTAACCGGAGGAAGAGGGAGCCGCGTAAATCAGACGCAAAAAGGAAGCGCTTTCAGAAAGGTACGCGCTTCAGGGTAGATCTCGCTATTCCTGCTGACACCGACGGTGAAACTCCATGGAATTGGCTCCAAACATCTCAGGGGTAGACTCTGCACCAGGAAAGCGAAAGCGAGGGCCGACATATGGTAACGCATTGACCTTCGTATTCTCGTGTAACTTATAGACTAAATCAGAGTAATGATAATCAAATTTAACTCAGAGCACAAAGTATATGGGATGAAAACAATGTGTTCTCCTTTCAAGAACTCGCTGAGATACAAACATCGGGAAACACATCGAGTTCGCGGGTTCCAATCTGAAAAGTGAAGAATTAGATCTAATCGGATAGACATCGAAACTGAGAATGCAGACCTTGGATTGACTCCCAGGCGGAATAAGCCCAAGGTCGCCAAATGTAATATCCGCTAACTTTGTAGTAGTAGTCAACCATGTCATTTGACAACGACCTAAAGTTCAGAAAGTCAGATTTCGCTGTACTCCATGATGACTCAAATATGCTTACAGCGGTATATCAAGCAGCAAAATCTGCTTTCTTCTTGAATCCAATAGCAACCTGAACTGCTGCTTCAATTTTTACATCCTCTTTCTCCTTTACTGGGGATATAACAGGCGCTACGGCTGGGGTTGCAGCTAACTCCACCTTCAAAACAACGACATCGACTTCATTCAATAAATTCCAACTTGGCGAGATACTGGTCCCTTTGAGGAAGATGGTCTTGTCGGATGCCGAAGTGCCAAGAGAGTTACAAGTGAAGAATTGAGAACGGTGACGACTTTAGGGAAGGTGTCTGCATCTACTGCTAGGGGAGAGACCAAGACATAACGGGACATCAGTACACTAGGAATAAGATGTTATATGTGTTAACCTGGAACCTTACCGACTCTGAACAACAACTCGATGACATCTGCCTGAGCCACTCCTTCAGATTCAGCTTCTTGCCCAAAGCTGGAGTTTGTCTCTGTCTCTTCATCAGCGATAACGACGACTGGAGCGGTTGTAGCTGACTCGGCAGTTTGAGGTTTGAATACGAGTCTTTGTGAGCGCATGGTCGGTAGGGATGCCTGACGCAGAACCGAGAGAAGGTTCCATGATGCCGGAGAATCCTGTGCGCTGTGATTGACGACAGCAAAGTTAAGAAAATGACTGCATCTGTCATCTTTGAATGGATAGCACGTCGTTGTAAACGCGTAATGAGTGACCCGAATCCAGATGCGTCGTGACTCAATACAACTCGCACAAGTTAGGTGTCGTTTGGGCCAATCACTGAAAGACGCCAGAGCGCACCATGGACCATCGATTGGCCGAGCCGCTGCTGCCATCCACAGGCTCGACGGGATCGTCTTATTTGGTAGCCAAAGGTGGTGAAAGAAGAAGCGTTGCGAAAGAATTCGGTGAAGCTGGAAATGCCTATTCCTTTGAACAGGAAGCTTTACCAGACCTGCCAGCGGGGTTGCGAACTTGGGAAGCAGACCCAAGACTAGGCGCTGGTCGACATGGAACAGGTCCGGTCCTGAGGATCGCTGAGGCTACCGCCGCAGAGGGATGAAGATGAGAAGCAAAATTGGGTGATATGTTCCTACGCGAAGTTTGAGGACGGCTGGATGTGCGACTGGGAGTAGGACTGACGGTGAACATGTTGGCAAAACTCTCTAACCATCCTTGTTATTGAGAGCTTGAGCGTTGAGTCTGCTTTGTATTCAACGCAGTTCGCGTCCCACGGAAGGTAGGGACATGAGACAGTGGAAATGTTGACGTAGACGAGGTAGAGCCAGGGACTGAAGGTTCTGAGCGGTCAGACGTACACCATTTTCGCGAGCGATGGAGAGATGTTTGATAGCAAGGACGTATGCTGCGGAAGATGAAGTGATGACCGTTGACGCATTGTGACGAAACGAAGAGGGCGGACGTGAGGCGCTGCGCTTGAAACCGAGATGGGTCCAATCGGTTTGCTCCAATGAGTCTTTGAGAAACTTGAAGACACCTCGTGCGCCAGGAGGACATTGGTTGGTTGTCCAATGGGGAATCATGGTCGATTGAGCGTCGAGGACGGATGGTTGGAGCATGAGGTTTGGTCGTTTCTTCAACGGAGGCTTGATCGATTATGGCACCCTTGAGCATAGCGGAGACAACAAGTTGGATCTGAATTGGAGAGAGAGTTGCAATCAGCAAAGGAGAGGAACTTGGAGTCGGCACAACACCATACCTCACTTGATCCACCCTTTTCCTTGTTCCACAGTTCTTCTCCTGATTGTTACACTTCGGCTACCTTTCACCAAGGTTCCTCGCAAACGATGGAGTAACCGCTTCGGTCGATGAGGATGATGCGATGGATGCAACGGAGCAACCTAGCCAACATACAGATCAACCTCCCTTCGCGCCATGACAGTGGAGGGCAAGTGCGAGCCGCCTTGATCAAGCAAAGATCAAGATACTACTTTCCGCTCCGGCGCTCATACTTTGTGGGGCGGAGAGAGCATCGTGACGGCGAATTGGAGTGAGACGTGATTTGATGTTTGACCAACCCTCTTGGCGAATAGACCGTGTCTGTGATGAGGGCGACCAAAGCGGAAGGCAGAAATAGTGCATGATCTGGTGGTGAATGGGATATGAGATATCAAACACCGTTGGCAGAGATCGACGTTCTCGGGGACGCTGGCGACGAAGGATTCGCAGCCAATGGTTCAGTGCTCTCTCATAGATGTTTGATTTGCCCATTTAGGATCCTCCAACCAGAGTCGATTCGAGGCTGAAGCCGAATGTATGGAATGGTTGGGGAATCGGGGAGAGATACTGGCGTTTGAGGAAATTGGGATTGTAGGAATGGATCACTGTCGTCGGGCTGCAGAATCATCTATCCTGTCATTAGTACCAGAGTCCAGATCAGCGAACAGGGAGCTGGATTGCATACTGGAGAGAAGGTCCGGAGGGAATAGATTCGGAGAGGTGATCCAGCGGGGAGCGTGATTTTTGACAGCATCGAAGTTTATGTCAGTGACCCTGAAATAGGGGTAGAGCTGACCAAACGGTTCAAACCTTGGCTCAGAAGAACAGATATCATGGCTGGATGAACATAGCCAGAGTGTCATATTGGGGAGGGTGATACGATCTCGAGAGACAATTTAGCTGGCGATCGTTGACAATGATAAAGATCTCAGGGATCGAAGCCTTGATTGTAAATTCTGCGTTGGAAATGTACCTCATAAGCAAAGACGTCCCTCCCTGCCCATCTTAGATGACCGCGGCGGTTAGGTCCTTAGTCTAAATCAAGAGTTTTCTGCAACCCTGATCGTGCCCCTTATCTGTTACTCAACGTCCTCGCAATGCAATCCGCACGGATCCTAAAATACTCTATCCGACAATTCAAAGTGTTGGTTTTTCCGTTGAGCGGTGGATACATTTTCACGACAAACCGAAAGGAACTTTGATATCTGGAATCGTACGTAGCAGTTACAGACCTGATTAGCGAGATTAGTGTTGAAGGTTCAGGATTAAGCGTGAAAAACGGGTGCGGATGAGCGAATTTAAGAAGGGGAATAAATAGGTTTTGTTGGATGGTGTCGAGTAATACACATATTTATACAACGTATGGGTTATGAATCATGGCCGTAAGATATTCGGGCATCGGCATCCAGGGGGTCTGTGGTCTCCTACCGTCGCCAAACCGTCGCTTTGACGCTCGGTTGCGGTCACGTGGTTTCCTTCAAACAAACTAGGATTGCTAGGATTGCACTTTTCATTCGACGTTCTAAGTTCCCAGCCACCAACGATTGGGAAGGTTGTTACAGCTTACAGCTCTGAAATGGCCCAAAGTTAACGTAACTCATCACCTAGACTATCCGTCTTTAATCCTACGCCATTGTGAAGGAACTCGCAATATGGATTGCCAGAAGTGAAGCACCATCGTGCTATGCCAGTGGGATTTCTTTCCGAGCCTCTTGATTGGAGGCTAAATTTTATTACAACTGGAAGACTATCGTATTGGAGCTACTGGCCTCCAAGCGTGGATACTGGCACCCTCTAGGGTCGCGGACCTCCTGAATATCGAGTATCCTTTAGGATCTCTTGCATTCATGCGCATCCTTGCTCCCCTTCAATGTATGTGCATCAACTGCATTTGATAGGATGGT
>WSTZ01000355.1:0-21037 GCA_019632295.1 Tulasnella sp. 418 | reverse complement strand
TTAGTAAACTCACATCCAAGTGCTCAAAAGCGACACATAACGGATGGTGAAGAACGTAAGCGTGAAATGATTTCATATGCTTGATTTGTATCTGAACTGGACACTGGCACAGTTTGGTATCTTGACGAGACGCCATTGAACAGAATGGTTCTGGCGCTCAAGTCTGGTATTGATGAAGAAGTATCATGGGCACTTTATAGACTCAGCTCTGTCTCTCATGCCCATGGGCCGCGATTCTTCTTGAGAGCCATGCTTGGGCTTTCAGATGGATTATTCGAATGGCCCTTATGGTGGGTCAGAGAGAATGGAGGTATTGGCAAGCTTACTGGGCGCGCGGATCCACAGGAACTATGGTCCATTCCCAAGGATATCAAGATTAAACGAAAGCACGCTCTGGAGTCCCTTCTTATACTTCGTAACGCCTCACTCAACGAGACAAATGCCCAAACCTTAATAGCTGATAGAAGAACAATGGTGCTATTAGGAGGAATTGAATCACTCCCAAAGACAGAAGGCAATACTGAATTCATTTCCCATTGCATTGAAATTGTCAATGCTCTCGCATCACTCACAGTCCTTCCATTTCCCGTGGCCAAAGCGAACAAACCATCGGTTCCGTATAAAACAATCGTCGAGATAGCGGCATCATCGAACGATCGCAATCTTGCTCTCAACTCCATGACAGCCGTCGTCTCGCTGTTGTCAAACCCTCAGAACTCACGACATGTTTCCGCATCTTCGCCAATAATATCTACCGCAATCAAGTATCTACCGCTAACTATGGATAGGCCTCTTCTCGCAGCGGCTCTAGACTGTTTGTTTACTCATCTATCTCATCTTCCGGTCTTGAAGGAATTCCTCCACCACCCCGAAATGGCTAACACGGTCAAATTACTCGTTGCACTCATTACGACCGAGCAACGTCAGACACCCAAGACTATCCAGATTGCACCACCTGTTCAAACCGCACCAGAAATGCCCATCATTCCGTTATATCAACTATCTCAAGAGGAGCTCCAGGTCTTGATTAATACTCCTGAGCCCCAGAGATCCCTGGAGTGGCAAGTACTATATCCCTTACCGATGTTGAATATGGTTTTCACCAGTCATTTTTTAGGATGGGAAAAATGTTCTTAGAGGCTCCAGGACATGACGAGACCCAAGTCAACTTCTGGAGCCTTTATCGTGAAATATTCACGCCTTTTGCCGAGCAATGCGTAGGAGGACTGGCAAATGCTGCAGATGTAATCAAAAAGATTGTAGTGAAGTTTCCACAAAGTGCCGCGGTTGTTGATCCAGGGCCTCCGCAACGCTTCATCATCAAGAATGTCAGACGAAGAGAGCAAGACGGAATCTATCGATGTCGGTGGAATAAAGGCCAATGTTCAGCCGACATATTCGGATCCGCTCTTGACCTTCACGTTCATTTGTTGGGCCATATGGCGGAATCAGACCTTCTAGCTTGTCAATGGGCGACATGCACCCACCAAACTCTTGAGCCGGGTGCACTTCGGTCTCATGTGCTCACCCATATCCCTTCTCCTGCATTCCGGATGAAACATCCATCACAACCACCAACCATTACCCTACCCGACAAGCCGTATCCACATCCCTCTCCCCAGCCCACCATGCGCCGACCTCCGCCCCCTCCCACAAACCTGCTTACGTATGAAGTCCCTATTCCGGACCCACCTTCTACTTCGCTTACCGCGCTCCTCATCCTTCGGCTCCTGTTCCGTGCTTCGTATCCAGACTCTGGACCTGCGCCGCCAGAGAATGACGAGAATCGATTCGGATTCCCCATGTTACATCTGGAACCACATGCAAACAAGGATTCTGCAAATGCTAGACATGCGTTGCAAGGTGTCATGATACCATTAGATGATAGCGACGAAACTAAAAGGAAGGAGCGAGAGGGGGAGGCCCTGGGCAAAAAAGCGTTCGAAATGGTGTCAAGTCACCTGACAAAAGTTGAGATGGCAGATGAAGCTCTAGCAAGTTGGATTGAGGAGATGGTCGATGCCGTTAATCCAGCAACAACATAGCTTTTTACAATCTTGTAAATTATTTGACACTAGCTAATAACAAATCCAGTGCGGGATAATCATTGCTGATAAAGATTTGATTGGTTGCAGCCATTAGCTTGAAAGGCTCTAATTTTTCAATTCTAGACGCCAGGCTAAAACTTGCCATTCTTGAGTTCTGAAACAAATCTCTATTGTTTGGGTCTAGGAGAATGCGTAATTACAAATGCCCTTTCACGGCCTTGCTTACACCTAAAGCGCACGGTCATTCACTCGTCGAGGATGAAGGATGGGAAGCACTAACTTTCTGCGAAGTATGTAATGTTCTTAGCATTGAGGCCAGCCATCGAAATGCGGCCGTCGGCCGTCATATAGATATGGGCTTTCTCCGCTAGCGCCTTTGTTTGATTCGCATTTAGCCCAGTGAAGCTGGAAAACATCCGTTAGTACCTGTAATCATGCTAGGACTACATGTTTACCTGAACATTCCGATCTGAGATTTAATGTGGCCCCATTCTCCTGGTGTCTGTAGACCTGTCAGCGTATCAAAGAGCCTTTCCCGCATGCTGATGATTCTATCCGCCATTCCCTGAACTTCAGTTTCCCTAAGGATAAATCAGAGATGAAACTTGTGACCATAGCTGGCTAAACCCCACCATTGCGAATAAAGCGTTGGTTCACCAAGTATAGTGGCAGCAATCCGGGCACCATGCAATGGAGGGTTTGAGTACATTGGCCTAATGACAATCTTCAATTGACTATCGACTCTGGCCCTTTCATCTGGGGAAGAGGCTGTCAAGGAAAAGGCTCCAACTCGTTCACCATAAAGACCCATATTCTACGCAAGGCATTAGTTGATATAATCCGCCTAGGTTGAGTAGAGCGCACCTTTGCGAATGACTGAGCAAGTGCTACTTGATGTCCCTCTTTGACAAAGTGTCGCAGTGCAAACGCGTCACGGTTGGTGTTTCCAGAAGCAAAACCTTGATATGCCATATCGAAGAATGGGAACAATTCCTTTTCCTATCAACACAGCAATTAATTAAGACACGGCCCTGAACGTTTAGTCGTCAATCGATAACAACCTTTACTACATCAGAGATCTCTTTCCATTGCTCAGGCGTTGGATCAATACCTAAGACACAAGCGTGTCAAGTCAATTCACAATCATAATCAACTATGCACCAACCAGTAGGATTATGAGCACATGCATGTAGCAACACTATGCTCTTGCTGGGCGCGTTCTAAAAAAGCGGATAAGCACGATTGGCCATGCAATGCTTATGAAAATTTTGCAGACCTTCAAATCCTCTATCAAACCCTTGAAATCCAGACCCACAGTTGCCTTGTCAAAATAACGATATCCCTTGACTTCCAGCCCCGAGTCTCTGATGATAATGGATTTTTTTTGGTGAGTATCCCGCAAATACTGTCACTTAATAGAGACAAACCGGAAGATAGGTGTATGATTGCCCCATGACGGTGTAGGCAGATAAATAGTTTTGGAATGAGGATACCATCGAGCAAGGAACGCTCCACCAATTCTTAAAGCACCTGTGCCGGAAATGGATTGTGTAACAGCAATCTGGATGAAGAACCGACAAAGTGTCAATATAATGTCAACTGACTATTATGATGGTAACAACACTTCATACCCTGTTTTCTTTGAGTGGTAAACTGTCGGCACCATAAGCAAGCTTAGCAGCTAGCTGTGTAAAATCGGAACCACCAGTGATAGGAAGGTACTCTTTATCACCCATGCGAGACGTAATGATTTCTTCAGCCTGTATGAAAGAGTTCAAACAACTTATGAGATTACAATTAGTAGATTATGTCGTAATGAATTACCTTCTTAACGCTGGGAAGGACGTATGGCTTCCCGGCATCATCCTGTGAAGGTTTCGGGTTCAGTGTCAACAATTGGTTCCATTCAAGAAAATGAGTAGAGCATCTACTTACTCGGTAGGCCCCAACACCCAAGTTTATTTTTCTTGAATCGTTGTCAGCCTTGAATGCTTCAGTGACACCTGCGGAGCTGAGCTCAGTGTTTCATCCATCAAACACCAATAAGTGTTCCAGTACCGAGAATGGGATCTGGTGGTCCTTGAGCAACTGCCGCCCAGACAGATGCATTCCTAAGAGTTGAAGTCGTCGTTTTGGCGATGCTACGCCTGGAAATAGCAAGCATAGTGAATATGAAGAATTTGATGGGTCTACGTTCTAGTCTGGGAAGCAACAAACATTCTTTTGACTTTTGACGTGTGTGAATGCTTACATAACCCTTTATTCCGACTTTGTCCGAAAGTGTTTCTCAGTAAAGGAATAGGTCTAATACGACAGGAATTTGCAACAAGGTAGAAAGGCTTCAATATGTTCATGGTTCTAATCGTCTAGGGTCCCGAGGGAACATTGATGCTCTCCTGATATTGTTAAGCTTCAAGAAAAGCATCACAACACGCTCCAAACCTAGTAACATTACCTATCAGTCCTCAATCCTTTCAGCTGTATTGGTAAATAACGTACCGATGCCGCCCCCTCCATGTGGAGGGGCTCCAAGCTTGAATGCATCAAGATACCCTTTCATAGTGTTAGGATCCACTCCGCTTGCAACCATCCGCTCGGTTAATAAAGCTGGGTCATGGATCCTCTGGGCCCCAGAGAGTATTTCTTCTCCCCTCATGAAGAAGTCGTATGAGTTTGAGTAGCGCTAAAAGAATAGCCCCGGAATGAGACCTGAGTGTGTCTCTGATAGTACAGTACCCACCGGATCATTGGCATCTGGCATGGTGTAGAATGGTCGAACGGCCAGAGGAAATTTGTCAAGGATGTAGTAATCAGTATCATACTTTTCTCTGACCAACTTTCCGAGTAGACGTTCGTTCTCAGTGCTGGAAAGGGCATGAGCTTCATACAGCCATAGAGTACCGCGCGTGCTGCGACATACCTCAAGTCTTCGAATTCGTCCAAATCAACACCTCCTTCTTTCAAGATAGCAAGTCCATCCTTCCAATTGAGCCGCAGAGTAGGTTCCTTCCATTTAAAATTGTCTGCCGGGAATTGTTTTTGAATAACGGCGATTTCCTTGGCATAATCCTTCGTAAGGCCTTTGAAGATATGCTGGAGCATGTTGTCGAGTACGTCAACAACTTCGTGATAGTGCTCTTCTATGGCCATTTCGAGATCTAGTCCCGTAAATTCCGTCATATGCCGGTGCGTGAAAGAATTTTCTGCTCTAAAGACTAATGGAGGAATTAAAACGCATTCACTAGTGCTGAACATAAATCCTACCTGGACCAATTTCATACACCCTTTCGAAATCAGCGGCAATAGCCATTTGCTTGGCCAGCTGCGGACTTTGCGCCAGAAAAGCTTGAGTTTTGAAATAGCTAACTTTGAATACTGATGCCCCAGATTCAGTTGCTGCACCCTGGAGTTTTGGGCTCCTGATTTCAATGAAGTTCTGAGATTCGAGATATTCTCGGAAAAGTCGTGTGACTGCTGCTTGCAGAACAAAGATGGATTGGTTTGTCGGAGTCTTCAACGGGGTTACCACCTTGATTGAGAATGCATGTGACAGTAGTTTGACGAGGCATGACTCACCCGAAGGTCAACCACTCTGTTGTTCAGTCTGGTATCTAACAGAACCCGGTTGAATTGAGTATCTTCCCTGTCATATTCACTTTCAGGTCGCGAGGCATCATCCAGGGAGAATGGAAGCCGTGTGTCCAACCCGGATATAAGATGTATCTATAACAAAGATAGCACATACGTGAAAAAGAAGTGCAATTGCGTTAAGCGGTAGGCTCACCTTACTGATAAGGATCTCAATAGTACCCAATGTTACACTTTTCACCTCTTCCACTGGCGCTTGCACTACCCCTTGTACCAGCACTATACTCTCGTCAGCGAGACTCCCTGCCCATTTGACCATTTGTTTCGAAATTGTTCCTGCTGCCTGAGCAACTAACGCTTGTATACTATCGAGTCGTTGGCGCAAGGCAATAAACACCATTTTACTCCCTAAATTACGTAACGAGGTTATAACCATCGAAACAAGAGCACAGTCATATAGCTCACCTTGAGCCCGTAACGTATGTACACGGGCTCGGAACAAGACTGTCCGGCCAACATCTTGAGGTGTTAAAGTGGCGATCGATATCCGTTCAGCGCCTGGTGTAAAATCAGAAATTTGAGTAGTGATTTGGAACAACAGATGAGAGTTATCACCAGTGCGCTCTTGAGACTGATTCAGAGGAAGTGCGCCATAGAACTCAACGGAATAATCCTGCATGGGATGGATAAGAATAACGAAGGCGCGACGTGAATCAAGCTTACAACTTCGGCCGCAGCTTGGGCAGCCTTCAGCTCGGCTTGTTTAGCAGCTTTCTCCGCCGCCTTTTTTTCCTTCTCGGCTTGCTTAGCCAAACGTTTCAGCTCGTTTTTGGAAGGACCTGGTGCAGCACTACATATCATCAGTCAATAGTGGGTTGTAGGTTCGAAGGGCTGTCACGATACATGGTGCCTTCTGCTGTTTGGTCTTGGCTTTGTTCCTGCTCTGGTCGAGGTTCTGTCATTTCTTCAAGGATGGTACAAGCCTGATCGATGAGTCAATTGACTGGTCCTAATGGACTCATAACTTTCATCAATTGCTTCTTCAGGCACGGGGTCCTTCCAAATACTCCCACCCCTTGTTGATTGTCAAAATCTCATTCCACATCGAAGCTTACATCTTTAATCTAATTCATCGACATTCTTCAATTATCATCCATGGGTGGTGGTGTCCACCTTATTTTTCCAATCTACACCGATGTTCTCGTTATCAGCTCACTTTATCGATACGATCTCGAAGTGTCCTTCAATACGTTCAATACCACCGCAGGGGTTGGTGATGTCCAGCGTACACTACGAGCAGCTCTCAGGGTAGACCAATAGCCCTTCTGCCTCAACTAGGTTTTGATATGATTGCTGGTTCGCTCCATTAGCAATGAAACATACGTACTGTGGATGGCAACTACCTCTTACAATTTGACGTAAATACGTCGGGTTATAGCGGGCATCGGCACTGAGGTAATGTAAGACATGGGCAGAGCTTTGATGCCATAATAATACTCGAATGTTTCAGGTACAGCTTGCATTGCCCGATAAATTACGTCGTATGTTCTATTTAAATGCTCGGGCAATTGAGCAATCAGATCCTCATTAATATTCACCTTTTATTCATTTTACACCCTCCACTCCTTTCAGACACTCGTTGAACAATTACTCATCTATCCGTTGCGTCACCATTGATGCGGCCTATCGCCGCTTGGACATTGTTATTATTCCTATCATATTTCACCTGGCCGGTGTTTACGGGTCCAGTGCATCTTGATGCAAGACAGGACCACAAGTTGAGGTCACTCGCTGACTGTCAGAATAGCAGAATGTATGGTCAACGGAGTATAGGGTCTGCGCTCTCTGACCATCATGGTAAAAACCACCCGTGAGTAGACACACATCCTTCTGCAAAGTCAATTATCAAAGACACGCTGCTAGGGAGAAACGATGGGTGGGTGCTTTGGTCAAAGTTGGCGCAAAATTTCTCGCACGACCAGCTCTCAAAGTTGTCGCTAAAATCGGTTTGAAGGCGAGCAAACCAATGATCAAAGCCGGCGCAAAATCGGCAAAACCAATAATTAAATACGATTTCATGGGTCTGAAGCGAATTGCTGCCCCGCTTGGCGTAGTCCTGGATATTATTTCTGTGGTCTCATTATTAGGGTCACTTGCGACGTTAACCAAAGATAGCAAGACCAACCCGCAGCAGGTGGAGCATGGTCTCACTTTCGAGGAATGCAAGTAAGTCAAAATTCTCCACGATCTGGACCCCATGATATCCAATCTTACGCCTGATTGTAAGGATGAAGGTGACAGGTACTGGTGGCCTCTATACACAAGCTTCCCTTGATAAAATAGCCTCTCAGCTGGAGCAGGGAATGACCGATCTCGAGAAGTATCTGTTGCGTGAGCAATTGTGCGCGTCTGAAGGGTTGAACGCGCACGAGGTCGACTTCTTATCCAAACACTTGAATAGTGCCCCCGAGGTGTATGTGGATATTCTCATCAAGTCGTGCATGTAACTGATGATCCGAGGTAGGGAGCCTAAAGGAGGATTCAGTGAAAGACAAGTACAAGCGTACGTTGAGTCCTGCCCCAAACTTGAGCCCGCGCAGCAGCAGGAATTCTTAAAAGGAATAAAAGAGCTCAAGGACGCCGGTGCAAACATTAGTGACGAAGTTCTCAACAGACTCAGCAAAGCCTGCGCAGGTGCCAATAACAAGAGGTGTGTACCTTATAACTCAAGCGCCGGTCCCAGGAATTAACAAAAGTTATCCTTTGGCAGACGTGAGCTATGGGATCTTAACTAGCTAGTAGACACTTTTGTATACCTTGTGTGGCATATTTGCACCGACCGACGACATTAGATGGTACTTTGCGTTGATACGCACATCTAGCTGGAGCACAGGTTTAATCCTTCGCCCGCGCGAGTCTCATTCTGGGTCAAGCACCGATAAACTGGAATTCATAGTGGTACAAGCGATGTAAGTGATGTACCCAATGCCAGAAAGACTTGTTGGACAACGGAGTGCCGACGTTTAACCTCCACCAGGCCTCTTCATAAAGTCAACCTTGATATCAGCACAAACCATGTCTTCATCATCAACTGTGTAGCCTCGAACATTGACGACAAATTTGGCTGTTGAAGCCTCAATGTTAGCCCAGTGATGGTGAAAAGGGTCAATAAAAACTAACCAGGCGGAATTTCTTTAGGCAATTCAACCGTTTGCGTTACGTCATGGAAACCAGCCTCAACTGGACATTGAATTTCGGCATTATTCTTTTCACTAAGATAAGAAGAACGATGAGGAGTGCCCATCGGAACGAGGAAAATGCAACTCACGCCTCCTCACACACGTCAAACCTCTTATGCAAGAGCTTGATAAGGCCCAGCTTGACTGTCACATCAGCGTAGGCACCATCCTATGCGTGAATAACATTGTGAATATGGAGGACATGTTGCAAGGTGGCAAAACGAGGCATACTTCGATGGTCTCTGTGACAAAAGCCTTGACCTTTATGGTGAGGTTCTGTCCGGGAACAGGAGGGTCTGGAGAGACAGTCAAACTTTGGATTTGGATAACATCCGATGGAGAGCCTATGAAAGAAGGAGGTCAGAGATAAAGGTATATGGGGCACAAAAGAGAGACTGACCACAGTCGACGAAATTCCAACTGTTGGTTGTGTGAGCATCACCACCGAGAGTGAGTTGAAGAGAGTCTTGAACGCCCCAGGGAGCAGCAATGATAGCAGGGAGAGCGACGAGAGTGAAGAGAAGGGATGAACGCATGACGAAATCGTGACTGGTGGTTGATGTTGGAATGGCTCCAAAGAGAAAAGGAGTCCAAATGAAAATGACGAATATTAAAACTCCGCACTTTCACACACTCTTTGACCTTTGACCAACCACCGTGAAATCATGGCCAAGGATCATGAATACTGTTGCTGCGGTAAGCATTCTCATTCACTAATAGACCCGTCACTCATACTCCTTCACAGCCATACCTCTTCTCAATGTGGGGATTTATATCACTCTTTTGGAGCAGTTTGTACGCATGACTGCGCTCTTGATCGTATTCACTATTCTGAATGCATTCAATTCATAGACAGTCGGCTTGCTAGGAGGAATATTGGCCATAGCAACTCCCAAGAGTATGTTGTTCATCCCCTTTGGCTCACTTTTCACTTATGCCCTCTAGTCGTTGGTGCTTCTGTCCCCGGATTTGGGGCATGGCTGTTTGCCATCCCTTGTTTCCTCGCAGCAGGTCTGCAAGCATTAGGTTTCTTTGGTGTTTTCAAGGTGCGTCAACCACTCCGCAGTAATCTCATCTTCCATGACTGCGCGCTCAACAACACCCCTCGCTTGCAGGAAAACGCAACCCTCTTCCAGCGCTTCGCACGCGTCAACGCTATTGTCATTAGTCTCATCTTTGGTGTGGGCGCTACATGGATCATCATCTCAGCTACCCGTCACCAACCAGCTACCGACAAATGCGTAAACACATTCTTTGCGGAAACCCCCGCCGATGAAACATCAGCGATAGCTTCTGGAGGTCAAGGAGATACCATCTGCTCCATCTTCACTTGGGTAGATATCGGAATCATGGCTGGCCTCTGGGTTGTTATGGCTATCTTCCAGGTGACTTGGTTCTGTCCTTTGGTCAATACTCGTCACCTGACTTTTAGTAATGATAGGGATATCTCATTCTTGTCTGCCACTGGTATTCAGTCTCTCAGAGGGCAGATCACTCAAAATACTACTCCATTTATTCCGTTAATGCTCCAGAATCAGAGGGTTACGACCTAGGTGCTCGTCGTCCTGGTGATGACGCTTGGGATCCTCGTCCTTCAACTGATTCCTGGTCCGGAAATGCCTTTAGCGGCAACGCTGCAGCACGTTATTCCGATCATGCTAGACAGCCAAGTGATGCCACTGAGAAAGGATATGGTGTTTCAGCCACTCACATCGAAAATGCCATGAAGCCATCCTATGGTTATCAAGATGATGGGAGAATGGGATATACTGACCGGAAGGGTTATTACGACGACGATTCACCACAGGATGTACATCAACCCGGTCAAGCATACACTAACGAGCCTTCAGCTACTCCAACACAGTACTACGCCGCACATCACCAATTGCCCAACGATGGCCTTCCCGCACCCGGCGGTGCTATGTATGCCGGTGAGTGTTCTTCTTTGCAATGTTGCATCGAGTCCCGGATGGGTTGGGAGGGATCATTGCGGCGATGCAATCATTGATCTAACGAATTTGCGCGGGCTGACAAGCTGGAGGCCATTTTGGCCGCAAAACGCCTCGATTTTCAGATCAACCAAGGGTGTATGCATCATCATCAGCCCCGACATATCAAACAGAACAGACCCACCCACCTTACTATAGTCAAAGATGAAGCTTTTTCCTGGAATCTAGCTACAGCATCTCTCCACCCGGTATGTTGATTGGCTCTTTCTAGATCACTCCTGCTGACATGACCCACTTTTTCAGGCTTTCGTATCCCACAACCCTTTGCTCTTTGCCTTCGATTGCTTTGCCTATCTCAGTACACTTTCCCGATCGGACATTGTCATTCTACCATTTCTTCATCTAGTCACATACATATATTTTACCTGCCAGGGTATCATATTACACGTCTGGCATCGTTAAGATCTCACTGCCTGTGAGCGAAGCATGTCGTCGTCATGGGATGTGACCGACTTCGTCTCCGGTTCGTTTTAAGGCTCCCATTTGCATTTTCGGCTACCGATCTAAATTCCTATCCACCGATAAGGTACTGGTACCTCTATGAACAATTCCGGAAAGTGTGAAACATGAGTCAGCTACGCAAAAATCGTATTCTTCCGTCTTGATAATGGTGTCAATATGATTCACACGGCGGAGAAATACAAAGGAGGTGAGAATACGAGAAGCACTTGGAGAACCGCGGGTGTGAAGCGACTCAAAGCTTGATGGTTCAGCTTAGCAATAGCGTCTTGTCAATATATTTGGAATGCAAGGGAACAATATCCAGCTCATGTACCCATTCTTTGCGTGTCTCCATTTGGCGGAACCCAAGGAGTGAAAGCCCCCAAGTCCAAGGAGTGAAGCTTCAGTTATGATCATGTGACGTCTTCTAGCCCAGATTGTTATCGCAATTGTGTTAATGCCCCTTCGTCTGATTTTGTCCTCGATTATCAGCTGGTCAAGTATTTGAACCGGGGCTTTACTCTCTGCTATACATGGCATTACGTACAATTGAACCTACACCCCCAATCATCACTTTAACCGAGCCGCTGCTCAAGACCCAATGTAAACTTGGTGAAGGTCAGTTTAGATTGAACGGATCGCACTATCACTCCACTGATCAGCTACTCTATGCATTATCACAGGCCCCTTGTGGGATCCTCGAACCCAAACACTACATTTCCTCGATATCGACTCCTCCAAAGTGTATCATTATCACGAAGAAACTAATACATTGACAGTGGAGCAGGTATTACCACTCTACCGATCAGTCACGCCCTGCGACAACGTAGCTAACCCTATTTGCTTAGTACGACGAGCCGATTGGATGTTTGGCGATCAGACGAAAAGGCGGGGTCAGTGAGACCCTGTAATACAGACATCGATGAATGCTTATTTCAATTCGTAGCTTGCTTGCGGTGCCAAGCAAGGGTTCGGCATCTTGCATCCATCCAGTACTCCTGGCATAAATTCCAAGATCGATTATATTTCGAGGCCTTTACCCCCTTCGCACTTGAAGAACCACTTGGAGAACCAAAGGGCGAGATTTAACGATGGTGCATGTGATGCAAGGTGAGATGGCAAAAGCATGATGGTATCTGTTGCCTGACAAGGATGTTCTGGTAGAGGCCGCTTTTGGTCAGGAACTCTAGAGTTTACTCTGAAGGATGGAACATACGTTCCTGGCCAGCTCTGGAGATATGATCCGTCCACTGGAGAAACTGTTCTGGTGGATGACAAGGATATCACAGTAAGCAAAGCTCGGCCATTCCATCACCTCGCTGAAATTTGATGATTAACATCAGGACTCTAATGGGATTGGATGGAATTCGGACTCCTCCGTGATGTATTTCACCAACTCCAGTATCAACGTAATCTATGCCTATAATTATGATCTTGACACCGGTGCTGCAACAAACCGCAGACCCTTTATTGACGAGAATATAATGGGTCTCAAGAAGGAGCTGTATGGAAACCCGGATGGATTGTGCATCGACAACAAGGGACGTATTTGGAGTGCAAGGTGAGACTTCTTAGCAAAAGACCGGCTCAATTTGCTGATATGGGAGAAGATGGGAAGCATCCAGAGTTGTACGCTTTACAGAAGACGGGAAGGGAATCGACTTAGAGGTCCATATTCCGAAAGCGTACAATGTGACAGCCTGCTGTTTCGGTGGTAAGTACGATTTGAATCGGATTCGGCGCGCTTGCTCCTAGTGATAAATCTCCATCACTGTAGGTTCCAACCTAGATAAGCTGTACATCACAACAGCATCTTGTCATGCAAACAGCTACTACCCACCGGAAGAGAATGAGACGAGGCAAACGGAATTCTTCCAGTCCGGAGACCTCTTCGTGGTTGACTTTGCAGATTCGGAGAACGCTCTCAAAGCTAGTTTTACGGCGGATACAGGCAGAGTCGAATGGCGATACGATTTCTTGGGATGACACTTGAGTGACTATGTATAGTGTAGATATTCAGCACCTGTTATGAATGGAGTTGTGAACATGAACCATCGCAAGGAGAGTGTGTCTCCTCACTGTTCAAGCCTTTTTGTGCATAATGCCTTTAGGAAGCATTTGGCTAAACAGATGAACTGTTTCTCTTCTTGCCCATCCCATTCGGATATTCATCGAGGGATTGATTGCATCAAAGTACCCTTAATCAATGCCGCTGTTGAAACCAGTTGTGGTAGCCATGAGGACGGCAGTTGCCATGAGTGCAGAGACTGCTCAATGAGCCCTATCAATAGAAACATGATGCAGAGATAGAGTTATTCTTATGCACGTGTTGAGATATTCCCGAATGGCCAAGAAGTGATCAGTGGATTGATATAATTTCATCAACGATCGTCTGGTTGAGCTTGACCCAAAACAGAATGAATATCTCGGAAACATCAAAATGCGGCAGCTCGTAAAAGTTGATAGTTGATTGCATAAAGTGACTACCAAGTGTGTAATTTCCTGTTTTGGGTTGCATGGGATCCCCTTTTCGACGGCATCATCTCCGCGTCCGTTTCAATCACGACCAACTTGCTAGATGTCATCCGAATCAACAGACAAGAGACCAACCCCCGGTCGTCTTCCAAGTCTCACTCAGCTCGCAGCAAGGTTGATCATTGCTCATTTGATCTGCGTTCTTTTATTCACCCTTTGTTCCACAGGATCAGTGAGAGGTCTCCTAGTAGCATCAGCCCAAGTGGTGCTTCCCCTTCAAATCTATCCCGCCCACGCCTACCGACTTCTCTTCTTGCCCGTACTGCGTCATCAAGCTCTACAAAAGAAGATGGTCAAAAACCTTCAGCCACTGATAACACCCCTTCAGAGGCTCTTGGCTCACTTTCATTAGATGATAAGCACAAAGAAGAGGAGAAGTCACCAGCTGGAGAAGGACATTCAAGTTCAGCCCCTCCAAGAGGGTACAAAAACGTTCCTTCTCTTGAGGCCATCACAGAGCGCATGGCGATGGTCAGGGCTCGCACTGCTGAATCGGCGAGCGGCGAACCCAAAGACTCAAAGCCCAAGGCTGTGACAGAAGCTGATGCTGAAAGCCCAACGGAAACAAAGGACGAGGATCCTGAGGAAGGTGAGATATCAGAGGACGCTTCTGAAGGTGTCAAGGAAGCAGATCATCCTTTGCAACATACCTGGTGAGTACACAGAGAATGATGTTTTCATTGTTGTCTCAAATTGGTCCCGCAGGACATTGTATCATGATTCCAAAGCACGATTAGCTACTCAGACCGCAGATCCTTCAAATCCCAATGCTCTTCCGCCTCCTCCGGGTACTGCGACCGATACTGGTGCATATGAAGCCGGTCTAACCGTCATCGGAGAATTCAATACTGTTGAAGGGTTTTGTCGATACTTCAATTGGCTCAAACCTCCCTCTCAATTAGAACGTAATAGCAACTACCATATGTTCAAGGATGGTATAAAACCAATGTGGGAGGACAAAGCCAATGCAAACGTACATGATATTTCGCTCATCCATGCGGAATGCTAATACTGAACAATATACTTCTAGGGTGGCAAATGGGTCCTTACAATGAAATCTAATCCAGCACTTCTCGATAGATGTTGGTCCTGGTTGACGATGGCTCTGGTGGGTGAGGAACTAGATGAAAGGGATGAGATTTGTGGAGCAGTAGTATCTCTCCGTGCCAAAATCGACAGAATTCAGTTATGGTTGCGGATGAAGGATGATATCGAGCGTATCAACTCCATCGGAAAGAAGCTTGTCAAGCTTCTGGACTTAGCAGGGGAAAGTGGCATCGGTCTGGAATTCCAGGTTTGTGGTTGTTGTTAGGTCGTTGATTGCTATGGGCTAATAACATTACTTCGTTAGTATAATACCGAAGACCGTCCAACGCATTCAAAGTTCATTTCTATTATACCTTCTAGTTCCAACTCTTACTTCCGATCTCGGGGCGATAACCCATCATCGGCGGCTCCGGATACTGGAGGGTCGCAGCAACCAACCTCTGCGCCTGGATTCCAACATGCTTTTGGGGGAATGGGTAGTTTCTCCACCGGTGGGACGGGCACGTGGCGAACAGGTACTACTGGATTGGGTAGAAGTGGTTCAAGTGCTTCTAGCAATCCTCTTGGTCGTGGAAATACCTCTTTCGGTAACCAAGGTGGCAATGCTGCTGCAAATGCCCCAGCTGGATCAGGGACCACTCATGGACGAAATAATAGTGCCACTGGCTCCACATCTTGATAATATCGTGGCAGGAGGGCCACGTTTACTCGGTGTCGATTGGGTTTCAAGATTCAGCCATTCTTCCTATTTTGGGTAACAAAGCCATCTAAGTCGGGCCGTCAGCTCCGTAATCGTCACTGTCTCTATCTGACACCATGTCATTTTTCAATCTTTATTTCAAGTGCTGCCTCGCGTGGCTTCCGTTACCGTGTCATCAGCCCTATTGGCGATGTCTCACCTTCACTTTATGTATTAGGATTGTGGAAAGGAATCATTGAGAAGTGAAATATATTCGGTTATATGAATGAAATGAAGTGCGCCAAGGAGCCCAGCCGTAGAATCGTTTTCAGGCTGGAGGATCAATGAATGATTGCCTTTGGTAGTGGAGGATTACCTTTATGTCGTGGATATCGTGCCTAATCATAAATCGTGTCTTTGTATCCTTGATTGATGATAATTAATCCGATAGGGTCAGACTTGATTAGTGAGACGTACATTGGGTCAATCGCTCTAGCAAGCGTTGTTCTGTCCTAATTGAGCAAGTGCTAGGAGGCACAATGCTCATGATAGAAGGAGTACTTGGCAGTAATTCGGAGTGGAGTGCGGCGATTGAAAGGTCTAGACTTGAGAGCTAACCCAGGCAAAGTCCTGACGTGCAGTTGATTGAGCAAGAGGCTGAGAAGAATACGAGTTTGTGCTCTGTGAGGGTTCCACGGGTTGCCTTTGTCGATCGCATCGGGCTCCAAAAAAGGATAACGAATTTTGGAAATTCGAAAATAGGAATTCGAAATGATTTCTTGTAAGTAAAGAATAAATCAGAAATAAAATAATTCATGTGGCTAGCCCCTGCCTAATTTCTCAAGACAAGATCGGAATGGAGATTGAGTTCTTTTAAGGACATGACAAATAAGGCAATCGGATATCAAGACATGTACGTCACCACTGAATACTCAATAATACGACTAAGTGTTTCAAATGCGGTTTTGAGAGAGTGTAGGTGATGGTCGGCAAACATTCGATGCTTGAACGGCGATTATCCAACATCCCTAAGTTCGCCGTTCACATTAGGACTAGAAGTGGGCGACGACCAAATCCCCTTGCATAACGCACGGGGCACCCTGCACTGCACCACCTCGTCCAATGGATGTCATAGATCTCACCAACGAATCAGACGACGAAGATTTGAAATTCGATGTCAATCTCTTTTCCCATCGGTCCACCAATCCCGACATTCAACATGCTGGTCGACCCAACTTTACAACTAAAACCCATAATAATATTGGGATGAATACACCTCCCTCATATCCCTCAGCTTCCCGGTCACCGGTGGCTTCAAAGAGCAAAGGAAAGGTCAAAGAAACCGATTCGCGTCTCTTTGCCGCCGATGGCCCTCGGGCGGGTCCGTCAAATGAATCAAACCACGGCGATCGAGTCTCCAAAGTAAGTCGTTCTAGCATACCGACGCCCTCAACGCCAATTTCTCGAGGTCAAAATTTTGATACACATTCTACCTTCAAGGACATTTCCGGGAAAACCAATTCCAGAAAGAGACAAGCCGGCCCTCACGAGACCAAGAGCTTGCCCAAGGCGCCAAAAGTACGAAAAATCGTTTCACCTTCCACTACCAAGGGCGGGAAAAGCATAAATTGGTCGGAAACCATCATAATTTCCAGTGATGATGGTTCCGGCGATGATGAAGTTGTATGCACCAGAATCGAGTTTAACAAAGCCAGTCGGTCCGCCGGTCGATCCCAAACGAAGAACCCGAGGAGCCATAGACCGCGACCTACAGACAGCCCTGCAGGCCCTTCTAGCCAGACAGCTGCTATATTCACGTACCCTCAGAGTTCAGCACTTGAAGAAGAATCTTATGACGAGGCTGATTGGGAAAACTACCACGCGGGTTTCGCGCTCCCACTTTACAAGGACGATTCAAATGAGGTCCCAACAGCTCTTCCTGACAGTGAAATCGATGCCCTGTCACAGCGCTTGCGTCATCAACATGTAGGGAGACACAGGCAGCCTTCCGAGGTATGTCTGATTTTTGCGGGTTGGGACCCTGAACACTGACTGGACATTCTGTAGAGAGGGCGACCAGACATTAAAGTTCTCTATCCCGTGAAGACTAATCAAAAGCATCATCCTGGTTGGCCCCATGGACGACATCCTAGTTACTATTCTGATCAAGTAAAGGTACATACACTATATGGACCGGGCATGGGTGGAGAAGACGACTACACTGCTGGCGGACTGGAACTCGTTACGTCAATAAGACAAGCCTCCGGACGTATGCTGATATTCAAGCTTGTATCTAAATGTTATCAAGCTTATCAAGCCCTTTCCCTTCATAGCTATTTCCCGCATTTCTCAGAACGGACCATCTGCAGTTGTTGCTAGTGCGGCCTTAGGAGGTTTGCCTTCACGTGAGTTGAAGTTGATCTCTTGTGTCAAGTTTAACTAAATAATGTCGACCTTCAGCCTCATTAACCGATGTAAGGACTTGCAATACCCCTGGGGCTTTACTCTGTTGGAACCAAAAACAACGTACGTCTGGAACCCATTCTTCTTCAAAGTCGTATTGGACGCCTCTAATGCCTTCTTGTTTGTAGGCAACGAAATCCAGACCATGGATGCACATTACAGAGAAGATGAGAGTATACGCTACGGTAAACCCGGTTTCTCTCTTTGCGGCATTAAAATCTCATTGTGCTGTTCATAGTCGACGGTATGCATCTCGGTCGGGTATTTTCAACATTGCTCATAAAATTACGACATCTTACGTACAGAGACTGGCAATGTTGCAAGTGAAACGATGCGAGTATATTATACTGTTTGCGATGCCAAATTTGACCCCTTGGAGTGAGTGAGTCGATTGGTTATTGAACTAGATTAATGATGCTTGCACAGACCAACTTCAGTTGTGACATGCTCCAGTGATGGGACACTTCAATCATGGCAATTTGATGAGAATGGAATAGCACAATCTTCGTTGGGAAGTTATTGTATGCTGGTCGCTAACCAAACCTCATTTCAAGCGCTAATCAACGTCACTATAGCACATGACTACGGGATCGATGTCAGACCGCATGACCTCGAATTCAAACCAGGCACCTCAATACTAGTCGTTGGGTGTGAAAATGGGTAGGTCCTGTCAGCAATACCCATAGAATAGCTCTGAGCGTCTGGCATACAGCGAATCATATCTTCATTCATCTCCCGATCTTCATCCACAAGTTCTTCGACTTAAAGGAGATCTTTTGTTTGTAGAACTTGTTTGGGGACCATCAGCTTCGCCTGTTGAGGATATACTATTCATTGGGGGGCGAGATGAATTAGGTCACCGAGGAACCGTGCAGTACTGGAAGCTGCGGCCGGAGAAAGCTGTGCCTTGGGGAGAACTAAAGGGAAATAGTGGAAGCAGTCCTTGTGAAAGCTTGGCCATAAATGCCATAGGTACGTTGAGTTATAATTGAAAGAAGGTACTCCCCACCGATGCTAGAGGTTGGCAGGATCACAGATCGCGGTATTTACCTCGGGTGCTAGAGACTCGCGCCATACAGTGGAGTTTTACGACACAAGATGTTGTGCTGCAAAGCCAACATCTGCATTCAATATTCCCTCATTCTCAAATAACATCCGACGTGTTATTCGTTCGCCTTCAATCTCCGCGTTCAACGGTCCTGGAGATGCATCGTTCAGTTCAAGTAACCAGCGATCCCCTTCTCCTCGAACTGATGCTGATGAGGTCCTTCAGGCTTCATTTAGCCCAGACGGCATTTTTCTGGCATGCGCCCGTGATGACAACATGACAAATGTGTGGGATTCTCGTTTCCTGGGCGATGGCCGAGGTCAAGAACCCCTTTTCACCTTGCAACACGGGCCTTCAAAGGCTAGCATGGATCTGAGAGATAGGAACTGGGGGATCGCAGGTATGACTTGGATAAACCACATGGGTAGTTCAAGCCCACCATTATTAGTGACTGGCGGGGACGATGGTAAGATCAAGGTCTAAAGCATAGGTTGATTTCTTATCGCTTTTATACCTTCGTGTCCTAGGGGCCATCAAACTTTGGGATATGCGTAGATCTTTTGACCAAAAAGGTCAACTCCTAGCGGAATTAGAAACTAATGTAGGCCATTTCGTGATCGGCGATGCAACAAATGGGGAAATACCTCTCCTTGCGTAAGTAACTTAACGAACTAATCTGTGAGGACGCTAAGAACTTATGTTGTCTTTATAGGGGGGATTGTCATGCTAATTTCTATGTCTACGACTACCGAGGGAAAAGCAGTTGGCGCGACTGGTAGCTGATCACCCGGTTTAGAGGTTTGCATCCAGGATATGTTTCATCCCTATCTGACAAGTATGACATGTCGCTTGATAGTATCAAAACATTACTTGTTTGTATGCCATCCGCCCCCGTCGTCGCTTGGGAGTTGAACGAAGACTGTTCGTTGAACACTCGCTTTCTAAATCACTGACCCTTCCAATTGAAATTATGTAGGGGTGATGCGGAGTCGCACCATCACATCCCGCAGTTAGATTATACGAACGAGGGTGATTGGGTAAATAGTTTGGCTCAGCAGCATGACCTAATTCCAGGCACTGAGGCTTGATTAGAATTTCAGTCCATGTGAGATTGACAGCCGATCTTCATGAGGCAAAACTTGCGAATTGTTCCCAGGAAAAACTATCTTGACCATAACGCAATGGGTTCCCTCGTCGTCATGTCACTTTACCACTCCTGCAAACACTGAGATAACATGGGAAGTTCGTGGCTTGCCTTCGTTCGTCCCAGCTACATCAAAATTCTAAATTTCGGGCCAAGGTGGTCTCTGGCAGATTACCACAAGGTAGCGCTTGCACATCCCTTCACATCCCAATTCTCTTTGATACATGTCGAGATACCACATTCTTGGTATTGCTACCAAAGTGAGTGATATCAAACGCCTATGCCGCCATCACAGATTTATCATAATTCAGGGTGCAAGCCACTCCGGAGAAATCGATGATGTCTTTTGTTAACCGGAACGGTGCAATAGTAAACCACTAAACTAAACCGAATCGCGTAACCAGATTATTCACCAGGCCATGATTCTCCCCTCAAAATACGTTGATACAGGGAGCCGATACTGGGGGGGATCTGAATTCCATCTGGAGCTCACTACCCGACATGAGTCACTGATTAGCATAAAAGCCTGTTGCAATCTTCAGCGGATTATGGGAGGCTTGACGAATGACATTCTATGCTGTGTATTAGACTTCACAATTGATTCACTACCTCAGGGCGCGGATTGACCATTACGCCCCCGTGCTTTTTGCTGTCAAGGAGTCTTGATTATGAATGGTGTCTAGATCTTGAGGTTCCGCGTTTATGTCATCTACTAGTTAGGCTTAGTCAAATAAAATTTGACGGGTAAACCATTGCATATACAAACGGAGGATGTACTATGATTTACTGTGAAACA
>WSTZ01000354.1:5718-21135 GCA_019632295.1 Tulasnella sp. 418 | reverse complement strand
ACTATATCCGCCTGACGCAGAGAGGCTAGCCTTCGGCCCAAAACAACCTCATGTGGGGCCTGGGCAGTGGATTTGGTTCGATGTTTAGTAGAAACAGCGCACAGAAACATAAAGCCAATAATCGCTCTGCATTACATACCCGAAGCTGAGAACAAACCGCTTAGCGTCATATATAGATTTCTTCGGTATATGTCACAAACAAATATGTACGGACAAGTCAACGGCCCTAAGATCTCTCTTGAATGATTTCTTCGAACCGAGTCTCTTGAAGGGTTCCGCATGTTGGTTGAGGCAACTAGTACATTGAATATATGTGCCTTAGAATGAAGACCAGTCCACAGGCTGCATAGATGGCTGGCGCTTCTGAAGGGAGAATAAATGTCGCATGGTTGGTCTGCCATGAGGACAAGCCCAAGGTTGATCCAGTGAGGCCATATGCCGAACAACCTAATTGAAGAGTATAAGTTATGACACATGAGCAACTCCGACTAATAGCTTACCGAGGTCATCTGTGGTACTGTCATTGCGGTCCCAATCATAAAGCTCTTTCTACAAGCTCGCGATGCAAACATGCGCCGCGCCTTGGAGCATCTGACCACCTGCCCTGCAGGACGGTCATGCAGAAGATTGATGATTTCTTCAAGGTCTGCAACAAACATGTCAAACACGTCATCATGAATATATGAAAATAAGGAACCCAGACAACCCACCTTTCATGTCGAAGACTGTGTCTTTGCTCATCGGTTGCGCTACTAACATGATTTTCTTCTGTTGACCCAGTGGGGCATCTTCGTCTATGCTGACTTCAAAGCCATTTTGTTTGAGAACATCCACATTTTCTAACGCTATCACTTCGTCGGCCGCACTTAGCTCCAGGGGGCGTGGGCTACGAAAGTAAGGTCCTGAGTTTTAGCGGACATAGCAAACATACACTCACTGGAGTAATCTTTGTGATTGAATTCTAGTTGTCTGTTGGAGTGTTTCAAAATTGTATTTCTCGTCCGCAGCATGCTGGTCGATTAGGAATAGATCGTCCCACTCGGTCGATGCTTGAGAATCCGAACGATCACTGACTTTGACCTTGCTTATCCTCCGTCGAGCGACAATGAAGCCAAGATTGAACTGCCCAATGATCTCCATCGAGTTAAAATCCTCCTTATGAATCACACGTGAGAGTTCACGTTCGGCGCTACCATCGTCGTTCGGATTGGTAGCACTGGCATGCTGGCTGAATCCAAGAGGGAATGGCGAATCTTGGTCACCGGAAATATTGTCGATCGGTGTAACTGACATGCTCTTGCGATATTTCTTCCAGTATGACGAGATGCTTTCCATGTCGCAGGTAATGGTAACGTCGTCTGAAGGAGCAACACTTCGGACAACCTCGGAGTCTTGACTTGTACCGTGGCTTGACTGTTGATTGTTTTCCTGCGAACCTCCTTCACCAATGGAACGCTGGGACGTAGCTTTGTTGCAGGTCCTACTACGTTGGCTGTTTTGGTTGTCTTCCATAGTGAGATCAATTACGTCGACTGACATTGCCGAGGATGGACGTTTGGGAGCTGAAGGTGTCCCGGTTCCAACTTTGGAGATGGATGGTGAATGAACTGTGCTTGAGGATGAGTGACGACCCCGATTTCGTGATGTGGGTTGCTGTTTAATCTGAGTAGACCTATCCTCAACTGTTTGCGGCACAACTTCATCCATTTCCGCATCCGGATCATTCTCGAGTTCGAACTGAACCTCCGGGTCCTCTAGTTCATCTTCATCCTCCACTGCAGCGGAGCGGCGGGCAGTTGCTTCGGGTCGCGTTTTGTGCCTTGATTGGCCCTCATCCATCATATCTTCATCCTCACAACTGTCTGATTCATCCACGTCCATTTCATCTTCAGTCGATTGCGCCTGGCTCCCACCTCTCGCGAACTCGGTTAGTCTTTTCTGGAATGATAATTTCTTTTGTTTCGGATCATTTTCAGAGAGGGTGTTATCCTTTTCCAGTCGTCGTTTCTTGGAAGTCGTTCCGGATTGTCCGAGGTTCCAAGAAGCTCCCGATGTAGAAATCACCATTTGGACAGGTTTCTGCACCACTGCGGGTGTGGTATATTTGGTGATCTTGGTTCCGACAGGTGAGACTACATGCCTGATGCTTTCATAGTTTCCCTGAGGTTCTTCAGGTGAGAACCTTTGCGTGTTACTCGAGGTTGTCGAAGTAGAGGACTGTGTATCCTTGTTTCCTGAAGGAGGGAGACTATCTATCTGAGGCGGCGGAGAATCGGGTAGAAACAAAGGATGTCCTGAAGAAGAGTCATTTCCTTCTGCCATTTCGAGTGAAGTATCATGGGCAAAAGACTCGGATTCGCCTGTGTTTGAGGCAGTTGGAACGTCACTGCCGTCTTGTCTCTCGACTGCCGCACTGACTTCATCCTCTGATCCGCCTTTGCTGGCCTCGGTGACTCGATTGGATGGTTTCTTCTGCAATGCAGAGCTTGGCGAGCTCTCACCCGAGCTCACCGCTGGAGTGTTGTTAGGAGTCGGTTTCCCGCTAGGAGCAGGTTTCGCAGTTGGATTATTATTAACTGCGAAAGTCGACCTTGAGTCAGAAAAGACTGATTCAAGTTTGTCCTGCAAAGCGAAGTCAGCAAAGTGAAATTGGTGGGATGAAGGTCGGATCATGCTTACCCTCAGCTCCGCAATTAGGTTGGGTTCGCTGTGGATCAGAATGGTGCGCTTATCGGGACTGACGTTGATGTCATACGATGAAGTAGGAATTCTGAAGTCCGCAATAATGAATGGGGATTGATTGACATTGAACGTGCGATAAACTTCATTGAATGCCTTCTGTACCTGTGATTTTGGGACTTGATTAGCCGTTCAGCCAATTCAAAGTTGTGCTTTACCTTGGGAGCATTCCAAGGACGTCCATTAACGTAAAGAAATTGACGATCGGTCCCAGTCCGCCCGCATCCTATTGAGAATCGCGAGATCAAACCAGTAACATGAACTTTTGTGGTGCTGCAACCATAACTGAATTCAATTGAAATCAGAGTGCACGGAAAACATACGCACTGTTCCTGGAGTCCACTTCTCTTAAGGAGGTGCTTATCTGCCTCCACTTCCATGACGAGTTCAAGTGGTACTAGATTCTCCAAAGTTTTGGGTCCCCAAAGGGACGAAACACCCGCTCTCAGTGATTTGGTTCCGTCCGTTCGAAGCTGAATGCTCCGACGACTGTAATAATAGAGATGAGATGATCCGATACATAGAATATTGGAGATAAAGATAGCATACCCCTTATCAGGTTGATTGTAAACCGCCAATCGTACTCCTCGCTCACCTTCGGAACAAGGAACCAATGCATACGCGTTGAGCAAGTTTAACACTTTGGCAAATTCTCGTTTGATGTTCCTTTCTAACTCCTTTCTCCGTACAGGAAGAGGAGTGAATATGCCCGTTACAGTTGCGGTAGTACCTCTCTATTCAGGGACGAAAGACGGATCAACCCAGGCACCCCAAAACGACGCGTCGTCACCAATGCCTACCTGTCGTGCTACCTTTCCCGAGCTGCTTTTGAGTTTTCCGCTCCTATCAAACTCGAGTATAGTCCCCATTGGTGCGTCCTCCGCCATAGCTGTAATGAACGTTACGCTCTCGGAAAGCGCACAGAGCGACGATAGCGCCTCTCCACGAAAACCAAAAGATCGAACAGATGTGAGATCTTCGAATGTAGCTAATTTTGATGTGTGATGCTTCAAAGCTGTCGGGAAAAAATGGGTGTCGGGCTGATAATGAATGAGGATACGAACGCACCAATCTTAGGATAGTCATCTTTGGGTATTCCGCTTCCGTTGTCAATTACTTCAATAGCTTGTAGTCCATACTCTTTGAATCTGACCTCTATGATAACTTTGTAAGGATGTAGTGATGCATAGAGAACTCATAGAACGCGCCTATACTAGTAGCCCCCGCGTCCAAACTGTTCTCTACTAATTCTTTGACAGCCGTTTGAAGATCAATTACTACCTGCCCAGATGTAATTCGGTGAACAGAAGTTCCATCAATTGCTTTGATTCCAGATGGACTAGGCGCGGTTGAAGATTCCCCAGACATCCACTAGTGGTGGCCGATGGTCAACTTCACAATCTTTCATTCGCCCAAACCACGTGACAGGGACCTGGATGAGGTAAGAAACCGCTTTCGATTGAAGTTGAGCAACGAGTACACTGAAACACCTAAACTAAAGCACTCTACACATTTACACAGCAATAAAAACAAAAACAAAGCGAGAAAAGGATGTAATGAAAAACCTCAGAAGTGGTCGCAGGGATGAGAGAAAAGGGATGAAAAGGGATGAAATAGTTATCAAAGCTAGGTGAACAGGTGATACGATAGGATGATTTGAATAAAAATTGTCCGTGTGCACAATAAATAAATGGGAGTGAGAAAGAGTACGATCCAGCGAACTCGGAGCCATCGCAAGGCATGAGGACCGGATTCAGACACCAAAAGGTTATGTGTTTAAGCTACAGTCGCAAGGCGGAATAGGGCTCCAACAATTTGACGTGCCCTAGATGACTTGCGAGGCATGGGGGACTTGTTGCCTTTAGTGCGTATCTTGGAGATTTTCGCCATATGAGTCTGGGCTTCCGCGCTACAGGAGCGGGTCAGCTTGCGCGGTGTAGCCTCGGTTTCCAAACGAGTGTCAACCGAGTATTCTACAGAGTTGTCTCCAATGGCGCGTCGTTTTCGTGCACCACCGTACGGCTCGTCTTCATGACTTGGAAGTTTATGCTTTTGTGATTTTGAGCCAGGTTGAGTCCGCGAAACCTGACCCGGATTCTCTTTTTCATCGTCACCATCATCGTCATCCTCGAATCGAATGCGACGTCGGCTGCGAGCATCCTTGGTGAAATCGCTACATTGAGTAACGGAGATGAGATCCTTCACTTGGCTAATGACGGCTTCACCCTCCAGTTGAGTATCTTCCAATTGTTTTCTTTTGCTCGTCAATCTGGCTTCAGGGCCGGGTGATGACGACGCTGGTGGTTGAGCGGGTGCAGCCCTTTGCTTCTCAAATTCACGATATTCCGCGAGCTTGTATTCCGTTTGTGCAGACAACCAGCTGAGATAACGACGAGAGGATCGATTAGCAGCCAACCATTGCCCGTATCTATTGTCGAAGTACGAAGGCCTTGAGTTGCGCTGAAGCACATGCTTGAGCAAGGATTTTGGAGCTTGACGAGCTACAGCACGAGCACGTTCCCGCGGAGTGCGTTGATCAGGACCATTACGGTATTCATGTTCTCGGACATTGGACCCCGCCACCGCCACTTTGTGTCGGATTTTCATCTCTTGCCTATTTAATCAAGAGATTAGCCACCCTGACAATAGGTTGAAAACACAATACGTACAAGAGCTTTGATTCTTCGATTTTAGCCCCTCGCTCAGCTTTAATTTTCAGCTGAGCGTGCTTCTGTCGCAACTGCTCCAATGCAAGTTCAATGGCTTCAAATTTTCTGGAGAATACGCGTCATTTCATTGTCAGTAAAGCTAAAATTGGAAATCGTTCAGCAAAAACAAACAAACAAACTCACATGTCTGCATCTGTCGGAGGACGAACGTCCTGATGGATTGCTGTTCGTAGGGCACCGCTGTTCCAAAGGTGCTTCAACAAGTTCCTTTGTCGGTGTTGATAGGCAGCATGAAGGATATCGAGTGTCAAACGATTGCTTTCAGGACGCGTCGAAAGCGGTTTTACGCATTTGATGATATCCAGGAGTTGATCAAGGGAGGCGTCGTACGACACCTGCATTGACTGGGACATTAGTGTGTCGCGAAAAACAGTTGGGGTGGTGGGTGGTGGGGAGGATGAAAGAGCGGAAAGGTGTCGATCAAGAGGAAGACCAACGATGGTGGAAGGGACAAAGATGCCTTCCCGGATTCGATGGCGGTGCTTTTGCCAATGAAGGTCAAAGCGTCGTCGTCGTAACAGCAAATCACTTTGAAGTTGGCGCCTTGAAACGATTGAAACGAACAGCCGTTGACAAGGGGGGCAACAACCCAACCGTGGGAATTTTTTATGTGTTTCAGACATTTGATCCCGCGTTCGATTATTTGTTCGGTTTCTGGCTCTGGCGCAAAACTTGACTTGATGAAGCTCTCTGTCAGCACCGTTGACTGTGAGACGATATTTATAGATCCAGGAAAGGCTGATATCCACCGCTGGCATTGGGTCGCCCTCTCTTCTAGATGAATCATCAGCTAATCGACTCATCCAGTAGTAAGTACACCACCTTCAGCCAATCATGATACGGGCATTTCTAAACGAAATCATGTTCGATAGACTGTGAGCTACAAGTCTAAATACTCGAAGAGGGACCAGTGGATCGCAGTTGTATCTCTTCTGAGATGAGTCGGATGAACCCCCCGAAGCGAGGTAAAAATTGTACGGCATGCCGATCTCAGTGGTTTCCTTCTGCCCCCTGTGGACCAACCATTTTCAGCCACATCAATCTATCTCACAAACAATTTTGACATGTCTAAATCACTGAAGGGTCCCCGGGAGTATTTGGGGCCAGGGGCAACCTATAAGGTGATGTCACGTTGTCGTGTGCCAAGCCCTGATAACAGCATGCTTAATCTGATAACTGATAAGATTCCCAGGTATCAACACGCCTTCTCAAGAAGCTTGCAAACCACGCAGTCACCTGTTCAAAATACCCTTGCGATGTCAAATCAATCAAGGCCCGCCGAGATTATTTTCACTTGGCATGGGTCCAAACGCGGGGTGGATGGGTCAAAGAATACAGAATTGTCGGCAAAAAAAAGAACTGGGGAATTAGTAGCTCCATCTGCTTGACTCCACATGGTGCTGCCGGGCATCACCGGTAATTCCACCAATTGTTTTTTCAGGTGCGTGACATTTTTTGATCTTATCAGATGAGATTGCCTCAAAAGAACGCAGGATAACACGAGTCGCTTATCTCCTCCCTCCCTTCGCTTCCTCCCATCCTTGCTTTTCTTTGACAGGCAACCATGTCTGTCCACCAATCAGATGAAAAGAAACATGCCGATTCCTCAAGTGACAACCAGCCTCACGTCGTAGAAGGCGTCAACGTCGGGGGTGAAGATGCTCAGATTGGAGTCAAGCGAGTTGAAGCTGCCGCTCGTGTCTTCAAGGGACGTTCCAAGTGGCTGTTATACCTAGGGTGAGTTCCTTGGGCAGGAAAAATTGTGATTTCAACTGACACCTTGGGTTTAGTCTTGCTTTGGTTTCGTACATTTACTCTTTGGATGGAACAACTACTTGGACATACTTGTCATGGGCTCAGTCAGCCTTTGGCGAGCACTCCAGAATTGCGACGGTGTCAGTTGCTCAAGGAGTTATCGGTGAGCATGTAATGTGCTGAACTTGTTCTTCTTGTCCTGAAACTGTGTTCAACAGTGGCCATCGGAAAGCCTGTTGTTGCAAAACTGTCAGACACTACATCTCGAACAATAGCCTACGTCTGTGTCTTGATTTTCTACGTCATTGGTAAGCACTTCATGTCCATATGCTACTGTACTGCGGTATTGACTCTTCCCTTCGACCAGGATACGCCGTGATCGCCTCAGCAAATGGAACGAGTCAAATTGCCGGAGGAATTGTAGTATATGCAATGGGTTACACGTGGGTTACTCATGACATAGACTTTTTCCCCTTCTGACCGACCTATAACAGGGGTCTGCAAGTCTTGACCTCAATCATTATAGCCGATATCACAACTCTCAAGTGGAGAGGACTTGTTCAATCACTGACCTCAGCACCCTTCATCGTCAATGCATTTGTAAGCGCATTCATCTCAGAAGGCATTCTTGGTCCGGACTTCAAAGGATGGAGATGGGGGTGTGCGTATCTATTTCAAGCATATGCTTGGAGTTGTGTGGTCTGACTAGCAGTTTCGCAGATGGGATGTTCGCCATTCTGGTTCCAGTTACTCTCTCGCCTTTGATTTTGACACTCGGTTGGGCGGAACGTAAAGCATACAAATTGGGTGCGTTTACTAACCTAACCGGAGAAAGGCGTTGACTGACTTATTACTATGCTGATTAAAGGCTATATCACTGATAACGAGGAATCCTTTGTCGCGAAATGGAAAAGGATTGCGATTGACATGGATGCTATCGGCTTAATTCTCCTCGCTGCTGGAGTCGCGCTTCTTCTCCTTCCACTCACATTGGCTGAGGGAGCTAAAGGGCGTTGGAACAATCGTCAGTCATCATATACTTCATACTCTATTGTAGACTGACCGAGTATGTGTAGCTTCGATGATTGCCATGATTGTTTTGGGACCATTCTTCTTGATCGTATTCGGTTTCTACGAATGGAAGTTTGCTCCTAGACCTCTCGCTCCTGGAAGATTCTTGACCAACAAGGCTATTGTCGGAGCATGCGTCATCGGGTTCTTTGACTTTGTGAGTAGTGGTTCAATACTTGATGTCATGCCAAATCCTAATCTTGGTGTTGCAGGCATCTTTCTATCTTACATTCACTTATTTGTACTCTTTCATCTACATTACTCAACCTGGATGGTAAGACGACTTTTCCAGAAGCCATCACATCTTTAGCTTACCGGTTACGTTGCAGGTCCACTCGCGAACTCACATACTTTGCCAATACCCAAACTGTCGCATTGACCGTTTTCGCTATCATGGCGGGTGTCATCATGAGATTCACACACCGGTACAAATGGTTGTTGGTTGCTGGGTTGGTCATCAGATTGGCAGGAGTCGGCATGATGATTCATTCTCGAGGTGCTCGAGGAACGTAAGTTATCTCAGTGTTCACGATATGATGCAACTTCTGAATGAGAGGTTCTTACAGGACCGCTGAATTGGTATGGACCCAGATCTTACAAGGTCTTGGAGGAGGTATTGCAGCCATCACGACGACTGTTGGATCGCAAGCTTCTGTGCCACATAAGGATGTCGCTATCGTCACTGCGATTGTATTGCTGATTACTGAGATTGGAGGTGTTGTTGGAACCGCAATTGCAGGATCCATCTGGTCGTACGTCACATTTACATCGTGTCTGTTTTCATTATGGACTCAAACTTCACAATCCCTAGTAACACGATGCCCAAGAGGTTGGCTGTGCACCTCCCTTTCCTGAACCAGACTGCTCGGGATCAGTTATTTGGAAGCATTGCAGCAGCTGGAACGTTCCCCCCAGACAGTCCAATCCGTATTGGAACTATCGAAGCTTACGACGACGTCATGAGAACCATGTTGATCGCCGCTTGCGTCATCGGTGAGTTTTTACTGACAAGAATTTCAAAAGAATAGAATGATGTACTGATGCGTATGGGAATAGCTGTCGTGCCAATTGGGGTTGCTCTGACGATGCCCAACTGGTATCTCGGAGACAAACAGAATGCAGTTGATGATAAGGATATTGATGGTGCTCATACTGGAGACCTGAAAGCGGTCTAAAAATGGGATTTTTCCTTTCTTTCTATTACCGATCAGGACGGTTGAATACCACTAAAACCTTGCTACTTTTTATGTATTTTCGCGGTAGAAGATGTTGTCGCACTTTTTAACACGGTCACGCTACTATTATCCAGATGAGTGAGAACAAAAAATCACAACTGTATTGTAAGAAATGCAACTATATGCCATTGAAAGGTGGTGGTGGAGGGGGACCACCAGGTGCACCAGGAGGAGGCATCATTCCCATTGGAGGCGGCATTCCAAATCCAGGTGGTGGTGGAGGTGGCATGAATCCTGGTTGCATCTGACCGAAACCAGGTGGAGGTGGGGGCATCATACCACCTGCTCCAGGATAAACCATCGCTGGAGGTGGTTGACCCATAACGGTTTGTTGAGGTGTAAATCCAGGAGGTGGTGGAGGAGG
The DNA here is from genome assembly GCA_019632295.1 of Tulasnella sp. 418. Lineage (NCBI taxonomy): Eukaryota > Fungi > Basidiomycota > Agaricomycetes > Cantharellales > Tulasnellaceae > Tulasnella > Tulasnella sp. 418. The sequence continues at coordinate 11,242 of WSTZ01000354.1, read as the reverse complement.
AGCGAGTGCGCCAGCGAATTGACCTTGATATTGCATTGGGTATGGTACACCAGGTGGTTGCATGACGCCAGGAGGTAGAATTGGAGGTCTGGCTCCGAAAGCCATGGGTGCTGGAGGTGGGCGAGCTGCAACTGGTAGTGCATTGTTCTTTTTCGCTTGGGCGGCAAGAAGACGTTCGGCGGGTGTACCATGACGTTCGCCCTTTCCATCTTTTTTGAATGCGTATTGTACTGTGAGAGCTTTGTTCATTAAGAATTGACCGTTCATAGATTCGATAGCTGCGTCGGATGCGTCGAAATCTGTGTAGGACACGAAACCATAGCCTTTTGATTCTCCAGTGGTGGGGTCACGGGCGATCTGGCAAAGGTGTGAATACTGGGGTACTCAGTTCAGGGTAAGAATACATACCTTGGCGGTGGTGGACATTATACCAAATGCGCTGAATGTATCGTACAACAACCGCTCGTCCAAATTTGGATCTAAATTGCCAATGAAAAGGTTTGCTCCGACGTCGAGTTGTTTCTTGTCGGATGAAGCCTGAGTGATAAAGTGTGAGGAAGCATGAACAGCATATGATCAATTCCGCTAGCTCTCACCTTGTTCACTCTGATGGGTTTACCCCAGAGTTTAATCTGATTCATAATTTTACAAGCGTATTCTGCGTCCTCTTCTGTGAGGAATTCACAAAAGCCATACCCTTGATGAGCCTGCGATATACGGTCCTTTGGAAGATGAACGTTGACTGTGGATTATGAGCGAACGGCAACATGGAGGATGAGTTGCCACCACTCACCTACTGGACCAGCTTGTAGCATGAGTTCCCAAACGAGAGCATCCGTACATCGTTCATCCAGGTTGCCCTGTAGACATGTAAGCTTGGAGATGAAGTAGGATACCACCTCGATACTCACCAGATAGACAGTTGCTTCTTGATTCCTGTCATCTTGTGGACGTGACATTCTTCAAGGGGTGGTCAAACACAAAATCCAACACACAGAACAACTTGACCGGCTTTTCGGCAAAGTCGCCGTATCACGTGACTGAAATAATGACCCTTTCTCTTGGTCTGACATGAAATTGATCGTCTACTAGAGAGTGTAAAAGAAAAGGATAGTAAATCAGTTGATTACTGATAATCTATACCTAATTCATCACTCGTCTCTCTTCAAATGTCCACGAAACCACTTCCACCACCACCTCCTGCGTCATCATGCACTCATACTCATACGTCACCTGCTTTTACTCCAGAGGCGATTGGTCATTTGAGAAAGCTGTTGACTCAGACAGTAGAAGGAGAGAGATTGGATACTCAATGGGTCAATCATCTCGAGAGAGCCTTGTTGGATCTTGCAGAAGCTTCCAATAAAGCTCAGTGGTTGTTCGGTCTGAGGAACAAGCGAAGACATCATTGGCCTTACTCTCCAATTAGAAACCTCGAGGATAACAAGAATTCATCAATTGACAAGTCCAACGACGAATCAAATGACCAAGAGAAGAATACACCCGTAATGACTGATCATGACCTCACGCGACAAGCACTGGTTTATCTCGACACTCTCATCTCCTCAAACCACACATGCGATTACGAATACAGTCGACTATTAATCACACTCGCCCCTCCATCCTCAGCAATCCCTTTTCCCGATTTAGGGATCGATTTCGACTTGCGTCCACATCGGGAAACATGCACATTTCAACCAGGTGTATTCAACTTGCCCTTCTTCACTCCTTCGGAACTTGCACCTAGAAGAGGAAATGGTGGGACCATTCTCTGTGGCCTACAGGATTGCAAAGGTGCGTTTAGCCCTTACTTCGATACATGCCTTTACCTCCTGTTCATTGCCCCCTTTGGTTGGCTGCGGACCCTGACATATATGGATGTTTTTTCGCAGCCGAAATCTCCATCGATGGAATATTGCAAGACTCGGCTCCACCCAAAGTCAAGGTCGTAGGAGGTAACTTTATTCTAAAAGGGGTTTACTCCGTGGACGATCATCTCTCTCTTGCAAAGGTCCTCCGAATAGGGGTGAGTTGGGATGAGATAGTTCTTGTTTTCATCATTCTCAATCACACTGTACAATTCAGATATACGCCTTACTCTCCATCCAACTCGAGCTCAATTTGCATCGGGATTGCCACGTTCCTCTGATTTATCCACCGCCTCCACCAGCCATACTCAAGAAGCCACGTCCAAGATCTCCCTCTCCAACCAAACCCTCCTCTCCTCCTCCAGATGAACTCGAAACACCTCGAAACAAGTCGTTCGGAGGTGGAGCTACCACTAGCATATGGAATTTTATCGCCAAGAAGACAAGTGGGATCATGCGTCCACTCCACATTGGTCCTACCTCGACACATCAACCCGCTCCAATTCTTCCTCATTTTCCAGCTACTGAATCACTGGGAGTTCGGGTGATGGCAGATGGATCTAAGCCAACACCGCCAACTCCGACTCCACTTACGGCACATTTCCCTGGGAGCGTCGGCAGTCATCACGGTCGCACATCACTCGACATCGTTCGGACATTTTCGCACCACTTGAGGCTAACGACGTCAGATGATCTGGTACACAAACATCCGCGGCCGAATCAAGCGAAGGAGGATGCAACATTGATGATGTTCTCGAGTGCTGTGGCGAAAATTACCAATGATCAGGCAGTTTTGTCTACGTCACCTGGTATCAAATTCCCTCCTCCATCCCTGATTCGACGTTTGGCAGAAAGAGAAGCGTCCTCAAGTACAAAAAGCAAATTCAGGTTAACTGGAGATGAAAAGGCCGGGTTAACTTCAATTCTTGGATGGCATGATCCATCGGAACACAAGAATGGGAATGGAGAGGTTCCAAATACTGGGATTGTGATTGATACGGGGATGTTTATCAAGCATCAGAGGTTGACTGTTCTCTATGCCGAACATGTTCCTGCTGCTGATGAACCTGCAGTCAAGGACCTGTTGGCTGGCAATGCGAATGGAAGCGTGAAGAGCAAAGAGAAAGGAAAAGAGAAGGAAGGGAGTGGTGGAACGAGTGAAGTCAGTGGAACGGATTCAACGATAAGGACGGAAGAATCTGTTTCTGGAGATGTTGTTCCCGCAAGGAGCGCAACACCACCTCACCCAAAGCTTGCTTCTTCAACATCTTCATCCTCTTCTTTCCATATCCAACAACAGCAAGCGATCCCTCCGAGTCAATTGCCACCCTTGCCTCCACCTACAAAGCCCACGAAACCATGTATAACCGCTCATTGGCGAACGTATTCGTACTATTCTCAGAATCAACTACCTTCTTCGGCCTCTATTACTCCAGATATGTCTCTCGGGAAGTTTGTAGAGACTACTATCGGATCATCGGTGCTATATCTGGCTACTCCGAAAAAGGACGAAGAAACGGATGAGAAGGACGAAGATGATGACGGAGAGGATGTTGAAGTGATCTTACCTGCTTGTAACAGACCTGGTTGCGGCAAGAAGAGATTGGAGCATGGATTCAACTGGATCCACGCGGGAGTAAAAGTCACGGCTAGAATTGAAGAAGTCGATCATTTCCCTGAAGAAGAAGAGCAAGCGGATAGCGAAGATGAGGAGATATGGATGTGGAATGGATGCAAGGTTTGTGGAGAAAAGAGCGAAAAGAGAGGCATGAGTGATGGATCATAGTGAGTAATGCCTTTCCCAAACCTAATGGCTGAAGAATGGCATATTTACGATTTTACAAGTTTGTTCTCATTTGCAAAGTACTTGGAGTTGTTGATATATTCTCCCGCGATGTGCAACGTTGAACATAATATATGTTCTCATACCACTTCCCCTCTCGCTCGACCCCCTAATCGTCCCAAGAGATCTGCTTCATCAGCAAAATCAAAGAAATCCATCCCTCCGCCCATCTCTACCATTCCTTTCGGAACAGCCCAATCATTTCTTCTCTCCGCACTTCCTCAAGAACGATTCAATATTCTACGTTATTTCTATCTCAAGAGTCGACACTCTCGTACTCAACCAAAAGGATATGCGTTGGTATTTGAAGTGGCAGCTGTAGAGTCGGACATATTCGAAGTCCGTGTTCCAAGAATACAAATCATCAAGAGTGTGGTTGAGGTCAAGAAGAGTGATACGGAAGCTAGAAAGGTCAGGTTTGGGACGGTGATGGGGAAGGAGCCGGAAGATGGAGTGATTGATTTGAATGATGGGACAAGAATTGAAGACGAGGACGAAGAAAAGAAGGAGTTGAGGGGTGAGATTGAGGTTTGGTGGGAGGGCATCAAAGAGAGGCTAGAAAAGCTGGTTAGTCGGTTTGCTGGGTCCTTTCTGCCTCACATCCGCGCTAACTAATGATTCTGTAAAGGAAACGTATATTTCTTCGGTTTCTGATTCCAGGGAGAGTGAAACTACGTTACGGAGGAACGATCCCAGGACTAAACGCTTACCTTTGATGCCAAATGATGATGAAGAGGATACCCCAGCAGCTTCGGACGAGAAGGCAAAACAAGGTGAAGAAGACGAGAATGGCTCATCACCCTCAACTCCCAAAGCTACAGCCTCTGAGTCAGGTCCGCCACCAACGAGTTCTTCTACTACGTCCCTTCCTTCTCAAACTGCACAAGCAGCAAGCAGTCGACCGACGTCTCCATTTCCTGGATTTCCTTCATTGCCATTCACTCTCCCACGTCCATCTTCACCAGCTCCTCAACCTCCTCCCAAGGATATACACAACAAACTTGAAGTGCTGGGCTCTTTACGGGAGCTCAAGACCTCATTCATCCAATCGGAACAACAGATGTATTCCTCGTTGAGTACCACTGATACTCAGGAACTCAACGATGTTAGGAGAACATGGGTTGCTGGTGCTCGAGCGGCCAAGAGAAAGCTGAAAGTTTGGGAGGAGAAGTTTGTCGGCAAAGGGTGGAACATTGTTGAAGGAGTTGAATCGGGGGAGTTGGAATTGGATGAACCGGACTGGTGGGATAAGGGGTCTTACGTATTACCTAAGAACCGTGTGGTCATACGGGAGAAAGACTGGGGTAGCGTTATTGCGTTCACCTTGAGGTATGTGAGCTCACTGAGTAATTGGTATGATTCAATTCTGAGCGAGTACCCTGGATAGTTCACCGGAATATAGACGTGAATTGGAGAATATGGCTACCGGAAGGAAGTTCTCGGGTGCCGGTGCATCTTTGGCATCAGCTCGATCGAATGCTTCGAAAACTACTGCAATCACTGTACCTTCGACCCCATCTTCTATCTCGCTAGCCATATCTCATACGGGCTCTCCATCCAACCCATCCAAGTTGTCTTCTTCGACGAAATCGGTCCCATCAACACCTGCCCAAGTAGATGACGACCCATTCTCAAGCCCCTGGACGTTAACGGGCTACGAAGACATCGAAGGGATGGAAACGGAACAATATTCTGCGGTTGTCACCAGGAAGGAGCACCCCAAGGATGTCGCGGGTATACTTTCACTCCGAGACGTGTTGAGAAATCAGCGGACGGTACAAGAAAGCCCTAGTGGAGCAACAGGAAGCACTTC
>WSTZ01000353.1:0-16803 GCA_019632295.1 Tulasnella sp. 418 | reverse complement strand
CTGAGACACTCGTATGTGAAACATGCATGGTCAAGTCGATCATCGGGCATGTCAATGCCTTGGTAAATGTTCTGAGATCAAACAGTATGACTCGGGCAGTCGAGAAATGTATGCGACCTCAAGGATGAGGCCGTCATAACACTGCAATACTGGTTATCAATGCTCTACCTAAATGTCCAATAGAAATCGAGGTATTTATGATTAAGATCAAAGCTTCTAGCATTGTGTCACGTGACAATAAATACCTGCACTCGCGAGTGCGAGCACTCCACTGTGAACGATAGGAGTGAGCACAACTCTTCACCACGACGAATGATTCTGACGCCCTATTCTAAGTTGTTAGCACAATTTCCCGCGATACTGCCGAACCTTGACAGAGCATCTCCTACGACCGACCTCCGGTTGACTTGTCTTCCCTCAATTGGCCATACACCCAACACTGCGCATGGAGTTGCTGGTGAAGACACGCAGACTAGAGGGTGTGATGTGCCAATGCCGCGAGTTCTTGATCTTGATCCGATGTACAGGCCTCAAGGTTCCTCATCAGAATGATTGACTTTCGGAACTTGTAAGGGTATGAAGTCGCCGACCTCTTTGAAGCATGCAAGCACTGGTATCGGATAGATGGAGCTTCGATTGCTGTTTAGGCATGTGAATGAGGCCACTGGTCAACCGCCGAGAAGAAGAATGCTAGGTAAATTATTTATCAGTTTCTAGATTGGATAAGGAGTAAGGGACCAGAAGAAATCGGTTGGAATGTTGTGTTGATATGGGGTCCAGTCAACAAAGGAGGAGGTGCAGTGCAGAGTACGATATCTCAGGATCTTCGGAAACGTGGAACTATGGCCGGATGATATCATTCTTCTTGATAGCCCTGGGAAAGAGCCAAGTGGCCTAGACGATATTCGTATCAAGAGCCCATTCAAGGTGAGCGTAATGATTATGGTTGAATCATCTGGACCCTACCTCGTGTGTTGAATCTCCGATTCCGAGATCTAGCTAAGTTTCGGTGAAACGTTGAGAGCACGCGTCATCATCGAACTCAATAGCAAGTATTCCGCCGAGGCAGCTGTTGCATGCTGGTGAACGACCAAACACTTGAGTGTGTCTCACTTGGGCCATTCATTGATAGCATATGAACTAACAACGATCTAGATCGATCTTGGTTCGCGCTCATGACCATATCTTTTGCTTCCACATCAGAGTGGACCGAACTTAAGTGAAATAATACCACACGGCAGTGTATATCATGCATGAAGGCAAATAAACAATATAGTTAGACTACTTACAATAATAAGCAAGATTGGAATTTCTCAACTCCACCGAGAGTGAGGTTGGTACGAACAGTGCACACTGTGAACCATTCCAAAGTGGTTCGTCGGCAAATGTAATTTGCGAACGCCACTATACTCTTCTGTTGGCGATGGCCGGGTGCCGCCTTGACACAGCCAGAGAAGTATCCATCAACGTTCCCTATTGTGTTACCCAGAGAATGTGGGTTGTATCCGTTGCATTTCCCTTGGATCGTGCACCACTCGAAACGGCCAAATAAGCAGAGTGGAGTTGAAGATCTTCAGACTTGGATCACAAGAAACGGAATATTGCTATCTCCGACATTCGAATCAGTCAGGAGTGGAGGTTTGCCATATCCGCCGTGAGATGACATCGTTAGATTGCCACCTTTTGGAGTCGTAATTCGAATATACGCGAATCACGCACTGTCTGCATCGGCCTCATGTGTCATTTGTGGTGTAAAAGCTCCACGCTGGCAAAGGCATAATGGGGCTGAGTTGGGACTTTCATGAATGAATGTGACGCACCGGATATTACTCCATCGTTACCCAAAGACCGATTTGTCGAATCGGAGCACGTAAGTTGATCGGCGATGCAAATCTTCTCGTTAGGTTGAGAGATGTTTCATTTCGAGAAGTGGGTTAGTACGCTTTCTTTGAAGGCAGTTCCACCCAGCAACAGAAAAGTAGACAATGTGATCGTCAAGATGTCTTGCACTCCTTAATATTTGATTTAACAGTCAGTAAGTGCCACTGAGTGAGTATGCCTAAGGCACCAAAAAGGGACGAAAGTGATTAGCACAACAGAGTAGAATAAAAGGAAAAAAGCGTAAGGAACCCGACCTTTACAGGATAGTGACGCTATAGGAAACTTTGTAAACGGTAAAAGATTCCCGAATGGACTAATATGGTCAAAGCATGTCCTTGTCGTTGTTTAACCTAATGCAACGCGCTTCGGCCGGTCGGGTCGGGTCGACAAAGAAGCTAAGTTGGCAACAAAAGAGAAGCCATTCCTAATAATAATACAACGGCAAGAGATCCAGATCATCCTGGCGCCATGATAGGCATCGTTCCTTCAGGAAACTCTGACGATGAGGAAGAAGGATGCCTCTTCGGCGGTGGTGGACCGTGTTAATATGTAACTAAGGGAGAAGTCGAAAAAGCTGTCAAGGGAAATTGAATCTCCGACTCCGACATCTCCGCCTTTCCCGAAAACTTCGACTTTTTGCATCAACCACTTTCATCCATCCAGGGCAAGGTCTTGACACCCCAAATTCCTGACAGATAACCAGAACTAGGTACCCCATTCCAACACCAGTCCCCCAAAAATGACTTTATCTCGACTCTTGGCTGTTCGAAGCTCTCTGCCGAGGAGCCAAGCTCTACGGCAAACACGGTCTTCCCTCTTCTCTTTACGAAGCCTTTCCAATAGCAGCAGCATCCTTACTTCTCGGCGCATAAATCCTTCATCCCAATCGATATCTAATTACACCCCTATCTTCCAATCTCGATTCCTGTCTAATTCATCTCAACTTGCAACAACATCATCAACCTCAGCACCCATTCAATCATTCCAAAATGATGAACCAAAACTAGCCCTCACGTTCACATGTACAGCGAATAATGAGCTCACGAAGAACGTGCAATGTAATCACAGGTCTTCGCATCAATTCACGAAGCGCGCCTATACCAAAGGATTAGTGATCATCCAATGCCCATCATGCAAAAATAGGTGTGCCACTCTCTTCCTACTCTTTATTTGATGCCGAGACGATTTGATTCCTCTTTGACAGGCACCTGATAGCTGATCATATCGGATGGTTTAAAGAGACTCAGGGAACCGGGGACGGATCGTTAAAAACAATTGAGGATATCATGCGTTCAAGAGGCGAGGATGTACGAAAAGGATATGGTATGGTCGGGGAAGATGGCAATATATTAGAATATGTTTTGCCAGAAGGTGGTGATATTGTCGTGGAGAAGGCTTAGATATTGCGATTTAAGGTTGCTGCGTGTGGGTGCAAGTAGGATGGAGACATTGCACAAGGAGGTTATCATGGATTTTGATAGATGAGTTTTAGATTGTGCGGATGTCTCCGTTAGAGGTGACGGGAGCATTTTGTCCTGCAATGTTTATTATTTTCGGATTCATTTCGCCGCTGGCTTTTAGATATTAGTTCCAAAATAAGCACTTAATCGCCGCTTGGCGTTGAACGTTCGTTGGGTTGGGCCTCCGCTGCCGAGTTCCGAATTTAAAGTGCGATGTTGGTGGGTAATTGGGGCGCCCTCGTTCGACGAAGCCCTCGAAAGGAGTCATAAGGTTACCAAGCCACCGATCGCAATCAGCATGATACCAAGGCACAAAACGGGTAAAAGTCGTATTTTTCGGTGATGGTCTAAATAGACACATTAGGATGTAGTAGAGGAGGTCGGCGAGGAGGATTCCGGGGGTTGTGTTTCAACCAGCTTCTTCTCTGTGAATAGTTTTTCGAGTTCTCCGTTTTGATGCACTGCCAAAGGTGGGGATATCAGTTACTTTGGAGGCTTGTGATAAATAGGAGAACAACGAACTGCTCATAACAATGTCACAACCGCCAATGAATTCGCCATCCACATACAACTGGGGGATAGTGGGCCAATCTCTGGTAGAAAGTCGATGATTGTTAGCTTCGGTTGTTAATTTTGGATGATTGATAACATCCACTCACGAATACTCTTTGATCGAAGTTCTCAACTCGGGATCTGCGAGCACATTGTACGTCTGCATTTTAACAGGTGCTACGCCATGTAAATCCAAAATTTGAATAACAGCCCTTGAGAAACCACACTGGGGAGCATCGGGAGTTCCCTTCATGAAGAGGACTAGTGGATGCGCTTTTACAGCCTGTGTTGAACACATATGAGCAATGATGTTGTGGCCAAGAGTGGCGAAAGCATACCGAGTCCAAGGTGGCTCTAGCTTGATCAGTTAGCAATCTCCTCTGGAGTAGCGAAGCCGAATGGGTTGTACGAGCAATTGAGGAAAACTGTGTATCCGCCGAGATGACATGATCAGTAAAACGACACAATGGAGACTTGTAACGGCTAGACTGACTGCTGAGCGAAAAGAATTGAAAGCCATTTGATTTCAAGATGGTTGAAAAATCCCAAAATTGAGATTACAACCATGGACCCTGAAAGTTTCCGCCGACCGTGACAGGATCGAGGGATCAGCCAATGGCGTATCTCTCGCCCTGAGAGACGCCCTAGGAGTTAGTGCATCCTTCTTCCGATGGGCGATTTATCTGACAAAGGAGCTGCGTGAATTACTCAGCTTCTCCATACAAAAAACCCTATTTCTCTCTCCTCAAAGACCCAGAGCCACGCGCTAAAAAGGAAGAAGAGACGAGATCTAAAGTATGCCACGGCTCTCGGATCCGGAACCCGGGAAAGTGGTCCTCCATAGTAAATCGCATTTTTGGGTGTCCCTTTTTGCTTCAAGGGTTACCATAATCGGCCAAAAGATTCGCTTGTCCCTCGACACAGCAAAACTCAGCAATCATGACGATTATAAGAAGGCGTCTATCCCACAATCTCTCTTTCGCTCGTCAAAACCTCCCTTCTCCGCTGTATCCTCTATCTGTGGCTATACTTCAAGTCCCGCCGACCTCGCTAACCCCATTCTAGGTAAACATCCATATATATTCTTCGACACCACCCAATCACACGTCTTTCTCATCTTCTCTCTTCCAACCACTCACTCTCCCATCTCTCATCGTTGATACATTTTTTCTTCACACTCATTATATATAACACAATCATCAATCTGCATCACTTGCATTCGCATATTCGATACACACACTCTCTCAATCTCTGAACCTCCAGTGTGCACTCTCGTTCAAAACTATCGCATTCATACATCTTGGAATCTCCTCACAGTTCTTGACTCAACATGCCTGTTACACTCCAAAGGCAAGAAACACTCGTCTTTGGTGATCGTCATTTCGAGAGTTCGACCTCAACGAAAGCACTCAGACGATCCCATTCATTCTACGATTCCGCAGCAGCGGAGCGTCCGACCAAGAAACTTCGAACAGCTTCTTCAACCACAAAGCCTCCCTCTAAACAACTGTTCAAATTTCCCGCTCCTCCCACAACAACCACTGCCCCCGCTACCCCAGTCATTACACGCTTAGGCTCTCCTGTTGATCTTCCTTCATCTCCATCGTCTGGTTCGGCTTTCTCCGATGACTTATCGTCGATGGATATGGACTCCCCTCAGAACGGAGAGGGAGACGAAGATTACGATAAAGTGATATGGGCGCCTACTCTGTCATATTCTACACCACAGAAACATTACACGTTCTGGGACAAGTGTGAAAAGTGAGTTTGACCTCTTTTTTACTCAACCATGACCTAATGAACTTTCGGTGACTATAGTGACAGGCTGTATTTCACCGGTGAATTACATCTACCCCAAACCCACGTCACGTTGGCCTCCCATCGACACCTCGTTTTCTCCCATTTCGACCTCGAGATCAAATCTGATGGACGTCAAGGTCGTTACAGTCGTGAAAATATCTGGTCTCCCTCTTACATCGACTTTAGCACATCTCCATTCCAGCCTTATCCTATTCCCCAACCTTCCCCAGTTCGCCGAGTGGTTAATGGGCTGAGGATAGGTGTGGATTCAAGGGGAATGGCTGATTTGGATTTTTCCTTTTCGAGTCGGTCAGTTCCTAGACCGAGGACGATAGGGAAATCAATTAGGCCTACTACGCCTCCCAACTCTCTACCAACCGAACAAAAGTTCCTTCCCAACCCACCATCCGCCCTCAATCGTACACGAACGGCAACCAACATCGAGTGGAAAGACGCTGTCAGGACCCCGGCTACCTCGACCCGTCAACGTCGCGCCTCCCTCTCGGATCCTACCGACCACCAATCCGACTCCATTACGCAACGATTCCAGATTGGTATCCCAGCCACACTGTTTCAAAAGATGCGCACACGGCAATTCCGAGTTTTTGCCCGAGCTGTCTTTTTGGGTAGACACACACTGGGTGGACAAGAAAGAGTAGGCAAAGTATGGGCAACGGAGGTTGTTGAGGCCGAAGCTGGAAGTGTAACCCTTACCCATCTGAGCAGCGCTGAAGAGATGGGTCATTCGATTGGCAACAGCTCAACGCTCAGTCGCCGAGGTGGTACCGGGCGGGGCGTTGATGATGGGTTGGGGTTTGGAGGGGAAGCACTGGCCAGGAGGGCGTTAGGAAGTGTTGGGAACGTCCGAGGAGGGCTTGGTGCTGGTGCTGGTGGTGTGCGTGGCGGCGCGACTAGGTGCGGTGCTGCAATTGGACCTTACGGAACGGGCCTAACACGGAATCCTCTTTTGAGGTGTTGGTAAATGGATTATTTCTTGGACCATTTTCTCTCTCATCCGTTCCCCGTCGATACTGACACATCCTATCATGGAACGACATCTCTCTTTTCTCTTATCTCGTTCGGATCTATTTATTGTCGACGGGCTCGCTGTCAAAGCTGTGTTTCCCACTGTTATCGAAACTTATATTCTCTCCCGCATTTATTTCCTCTCCCTGTGTCTATTTTTGCCATAAGATTGTTATTCGTTTTTCGGGATCTGTATCATTCATTCTCTATTTTTTAGCTTTCTTTGTCGTATCATACTCCACATCATCTCATCTGATGGAACCTATCAATCGGCTCGTCTCAAGAAACCCATCACATTGTACTACGGGTACCTCCCATAACAACAACATCAATAACAACGCACACTGTTTCCCTGTCACCATCTTTTTTTCTTTCTCTCTTTATCCTGGTTGTCCATGGACGGCCAGCTCCCCAATCATCGCCGCACCCTACATTGCTGCTTCCTTTTGTATCTCTAGAAAAAATACTTAGTCAAAGCGCAATTTTCTTATTATTTTCCATTCGTTTCTCAACCGAGTGTGGTGTGTGTGTTTGGTGCGTGGTGCAAGGTTAGCCTGAGACCTGGACCGAAAATGCCTTTAACGGTAGTAAGTATATGTGGTGATTCACCGACTCCACATGGAGACTTGTGCAATTAGCTGATAGCGTCGGGGCGCGTGAGCGGGATACGTATACTTACTTAGGTGTGATCGAGAGGTTCGATGGCACTGTCCATCAGCCCGTGGAGGGAGCCCGACATTAAAGGCTCTGTCACCACGCTCATTCACCGGTTTTGATACGTAAAAATGCCAGATAGGCTGCCAAGTCATAAGTTAACAGCTCCAAGAGGTCAAAATAGATGCCTCACCACCGGTGGATGTAGCCTCATGCCGATGCGTCTGCCAACGACAGCGAGGCATTGTGCAACCGGGCGCTGGTTGTGATCATGACCCAATAGGATCCGTTAATGCCCGGAAGTCAGTACTCGCTAGGCTAGAATAGCAAAGACGTCTTGAGCATCCGATGCAATATACAGCCTTCGTTGAATGAACGTGACGGGTGGGCAATTGTCGCATTGGATGTCTCGGGCTCCATAACGTGCTTGTAGAACCCGCGACGCTGCAGACCGACCTGAAAGCGAAGCCTATAATACCGGACACATGTTTGAGATGGCTTGAGTCGAAAGCGTGAGTGAAGGTGCATGCGAGTATCGGGTCGAATCCTGCATGTGTTAGAGAGAGCAGACCAATGTCTGTTGTTCCGGGAGGGAGAGGATGGGTATACTCACTGTCTTTGAGCTTTGGCTACCGAGCCGATACAATAGCCGCATTATGTTTGCCGTCGCCGCAAAGCTGGTCCTAAAGATGAATATCGTTTGAAGATCCATTCTAGTGGTCTAATTGTGGGTGACTCTTCATCACCCCTAAACCTCCATTTGAGCATTAATTCAAGGGATGGATCTTCAGGGTATCAAATCGCCTCGCAATTAGTAGAATTCCGTGCTTCAACCTTAGATTGCCGAGAGATTATGGGGGCAGTACATCGAAAAGCAAGCTCCTTTTGTGACTCATCTTGCGCCAACACCTATGAGGTACAACAGATACGCGACCTTTTTGCTGTCTCTTTCTCGCCTGGTTCGTGAAAATATTACTTAAGAATGGATCAAGGGCATAAAACTAATACCTGACAGGATGCGACATGAATTAATCGGTCAGTCTCGGAGCGCTGTTTAGGCGCAAGGACGGCTTACCTGCGTAAGGTAAATAGGGCTGCGCTCAGCCACTCTCCTATGTTAATTTATCTGATGAAGCGAGGGGCGTATCGTGAAGGGTTCAAAGAATGATCCTCAACAATCATGAAGCAAAGTGGAAAGCTATGAAAGCGGAGGAAACTATAATGTAGTATCACTGTAATCCGAAATATTGAGCATCCTTTTTATGGAGTGTTTCTAGTACAGCTGCATCCGCATCCGCCTCTCGAGCTGGAGCCTGGAGGTGTCATAGTTTAGAGAAGAACTTTGAACAAAAACCTGGTCACGTGGTCCCAGACCTGCTTCTCAGCAGGGTGCGGCAGTCGACATGTATAATGACAATCAACACTGCTCGGTCTAGCTAGCCAATGATTATCAAAATCCCAATCCTATTATTCCAGTTTCACGAGAAGTCCTTTGACAACAGCTAGCCCCTCCCTCAAGACGACAAAATCTCGGTCAGCTTCTTCATCAAATCGCAACACGGAATACATCGTTTATTGGCTGCACTGCTGCTATTGGTTGTGAGAGACGATAAGGACCACACAAGTATTGTAGATTTGATTTAGTGGGTCTTCCACCTGAAGAAAGCACGAATAACCGGCACCGCAAAAATTGCCTATGCTTGCAAAACCCCACTGAGCCTATATTTTCAAGGCAGACTTGGGACATGAATCAGGTTGGAAGGGATATAACTTGCCGACCTTCGAACAAGTCGTTAACCAGACATTACCCAAGAGTAATAGCTTCGAACGTACTATTGCAAAATATGAACATCTGGTGTGTTTCAAGTTCTCGCCCTCGTACTAGAACAAGCTTCGTCAGTATATCCGAGGAGAAACTAAACGATGTTGACTCACCACACAAGAAAACCAATAATCCGAACTTCCAGGCGCAGCGGCCGGCGTGAATGGTTCACCCTTAAGATTCTTTGAGAGGCATGGAAACCCATTAAGTGACCACCTCTTTACCGGTGCCGCACAAGCTACAGCAACCAAGGTGATAGAATAAGCGATCAATATGAGCTGGAGTTACAAGAAGGAGTTTCCTAGCATGATTACTGGATGAAAGTACGGTATCAGTGGTGATTGTGTCAAGCCCGCGAGCTCTGCTACCAATTTCATATATAATCATGGGCTGTCTGTCAGAATTCGCACGCATTACGTGTGGTTATGAATAGGCGAGGGCTGATACGTTGTCAATGATAATGGAACATGTTGCATAAACCGAATCACCCAATAAATGCTTGTCCACTTTCAAACCGTAACAGCAGGGCGACATGGGTGCATCCTCTGTCTCACACCCCTCCGCTCAGGGCCTAGCTACCACGTTTCGTCATGGACCGTAACGATAGTATTGTGAAGAGCATCACATTCCCAAACACTCATGTTTCGATTACTAATCAATGTCAGTCAATCATACCAAAGCGGAGTTCCTTCCATCGACCATCACTGCCATTTTATTCCCGCATCTTTCACGAGTGATAAACTCACAACCATCTTAGTATAGCAGCTGCCATCAACTATAAAACTAACACCTGGCAGGATGCGACATGAATTAATCGGTCAGTCTTAGAGCGCTGTTTAGGCGCAAGGAAGGCTCACCTACGTAAGGCAATAGGGCTGCACTCAGCCAATCTCCTACGTTGCTTTATATGATGAAGCGAGGGGAGTACCGTGAGGGGTTCAAAAAATGATCCTCAGGCTCAAGGCTGTGGAAATATGCGAGAAGCAAAGAGGAAAGCTGTAAAAGCTGAGGGAACCAGAATGTAGTATCATTGTATTCCAGAATATCGAGTATTCTCTTCATGGAATGTTTCGAGTAAAGCTGCGGCCACATCCGCCTTTCGAGCTGGAGTGTCAAAGAAGGACTTGAACAAAACGTGGTCACGTGGTCACGTGGTCCCAGATCTGCTTCTCAGGTACCGCCGTCGACAATGTAGCTGGGGATTATTAAAATCCCCATCGTCGTATTCCTATTTAACGAGAAGTGCTTGGACAACAGCTGGCCCCTCTCTCAATATGACAACATCTCAAGGATCAGCTTCTTCATCAATGGGAAACACGAAACACATCGCTCATTGACGGCACTCAGGCTGTTGCTATTGATCGTAAGAGATGGTAAGGGGTACATGAGTATTATATATTTGATTTGGCAGGCCCCTCCACCCCAAGGAAGCATTGATAATTGGCATAACGAAACTGATTGTGCTTTCAAGACTTCACTGAGCCTATGCATCCATGCAACAACGAATTTGCGCTTCAGTTGATATCAGGGCATTTATCAGAGTCTCCGTAAATTTTGCCGCCGTTCTTTAAATACAGCGTTAACGAAGTATTCCCCAAGAACGATAGCTTCGAACGTACCAATGCCCAGTACATGCATGAGGATTTGCTGGGTTGTTGCTGGTCCACGGAGCTGCCCTCGTACTAGATACATTTCGTCGGTATCCCCGAGGAGCAATTAGACGACATCCACTCACCATACAAGTAAAGGTCCTTCTCAAGCCTTTCGAAAACAAAGGTGAAGAAGCACTTTTGAGTTGGTCACCTTTGCGATTCACTTGGGGACATTGAAACATTATCGCCCTAGGACCCAGGTTCGATGGTGCCGCGGAGGCTACAGCAACCAAAGTGATGATTAATGCAAGTTGGAGTCTAAAGAAGGAGTTTCCTAGCATGATTAGTGAATGATGAGTGCGGGATAAGTAGAGATTGTCTTAAGCCGTGAGCCCAAATACCAATGATTTATATACGATGAGCTGTCTGTCAGAGTTCGCACACATTACATGTGATCATGAATAGGCGAGGGCTGATACGCGTTGTCAACGATACTCAGGCTAACGGAACATACTTTCAAACAAAGATGGGTGTGCCGCATGTATCAAATCATCCATTAATAAACTTACGAGTGAGCTCAAACAGTAACCGTAACAGCAGGGCAACATGGGTGCATCCTCTGTCTTGAAATGAGTAGTAGTTGTGGTTGTTGAAATCTCTGTTTGTATACCGCAAACAGGCTGCCACAAGGGCGCCAAAGCACGGTCCAGGTTGTACCCGGGTCTTCTACATATTTATATACATGTTCGAAGGAGGGGAAATGAATTGAGGGAAGGGGGTTAGGAGATGGATTGCAGGTCTAGGAGACGGTTTGGTAGTAGGAGATTTTTGTGTGTCTAGCAGTAGGTTAATCTAGGAATTTGTCTCTGTGTTTTGTCTGTTTTGGTGTGTGAGGGCGGGCAAAAAAAAGGTTGAAACGAGTAGTGCGACACCTCTCGAGACGCAAATAGAACGTGAGAAAGTCGACTCAAACGCGTGAGAAAGTCGACTCAAACGCGACAAGCCGAAAGCGACCCGCTTGGGGCATATACTTTCAAAGTCATTTATCTTGTCTCATCAACATTTTGGAGCGCTATGCGACATTTCAAATCCCATTAACATTTTGCTGGTGATATCCGCCATTACTTCCATCATTTACATTATTTGCTCGTGGACCGCTGCTATTACAGTCTCCCCTTTTCACCCTTAACATCTGTCTTTAACTGAAGGATGCCCTCGTTCTACGCAAGCAAAAATCCGTACAAAATGTTCATTAGAAAAACCCTTCATGACACCGGAAAAATGAAATAAATCGAGACAGCTCTCTGCCCATCGGCCCCATCCCTTTTGATGGCATTTCGATGCGTTAGCACTGAGATAAATTTCCAATACCAGCTGCTATAGAAACTTTACTCGGCGGCCAAACTCGATGAAGTACTTACGTTTCGTCAGCTAAACCTGCGATCAGCAGACAGTTCTCTGAGTAATAAGTAGAGGACTCCCTTCCTCCTATCTGTCTGCGATCTCCACACCAATCAACGTGCAGGAAGCACTGCACTTCAATGAATTGAGATTTTCGCAATCCGGACCCCGGTCCACTCGTGTAACCAAATGATGCTCTGTCATTTCTATTTTAGCTTCCCAACCACTTCTCATCAATTCATCAATTTAGACATCATATTGAGCGTTATGCAGTATACCTGACGATAGAAAGACAAGGAAAACCGAGTGGATCAAGACTTTTTTTTTCCACGCGTCGAGAAAACAGGGTTGTCACGAACAGCTGTAAACGGAGTTTGATATCGGAGTTTACCCGCGTAAAACAAAGACGATGGACGTCGGCCTATTTGGTCTTACAGGGCTTTACCCATTCTGGTTCTGGTGCATACGATTCTGGAAGTGGTAGATGACCTCATCGGGTCGGGTGTCTCGGTAGGAAATTTAGCCACCAATCACAATCGTCAACAGATTCGGATCATATCCCGGGAGATGACAGTTATGCTACTAAGCTGATGATATCATTCAAGTTCCGCGCCTGGCACAGGATCAACTTGAAAGATCATCTTGCCCCATTCTGATATCATCGGATTCAATCGTTAATCCCAGCAACTACTTCGCCTCTGGCAATTCCTGCCCTAATTGTAAATAAAATATTTAGCACACATCCTTGGTCTTTTGGCTGACAAATGCTTGACTTATCAAGGGATTTGGTGATGCTGGTTAACCAGAGAATTATACCGATGAATCCTATGCCTATGATTTCTGTCGCTGAAAAGTTTTTGCTTGAATAAGTTTGTCATTATCGCACTCCGTACGTCTCGATTCTCTTTCTTTCTCGAAATTCGGGGGAAAAAGAACGCTAGCCACAAAACGATTTTGATCTACTATTGTACGATAAACAAATTGTGCAAAATCTATATCTTTGCGCAATGAGCTCTAATAAAATGTGTGTTGAAAAGTGGGAAACGTAGAATTGGGGATTGGAGCGTCTAGCGCCACTACGATCAAAAATATCTTGACATACAAGTGTAGTACTCACGTGCCACTTGTCTGCTCTTCGTTGTCATAGTATCTAAGCTCATTAGTTGTACTAGACCCTTTAGCCTCGGAGCAAGTTTAGTCGGACATGCCCCGGTATTGCGACAATGTCTCATTTCAGCGTGTTTAGTCATGCTCCTTTAGCACCAATTCCGCTCCCACACTATCATTAGGTTCACGGACCTCGATACCGAGTCGAGTATAAAAGGCTGAATATCAGACCTCAAAGACCTTCACAACTTTCTCTCATTTACTATCATCGATACTGGCTACACTGGCTACCACAGCATTACTCAGACGCACCCTACGAGCAAATATCCCCGCCAAAGCCGCTATGTCGACAGTTACTACATCAGAGCAACTTTCCTCGAACCAAGTAAAGTTAATACCCCGCCCAAATCATGAGCGGGGCGGAGGGTACGTTGCTAGATACTACTTTTCAAGCTCTGCCTAACGCAATATTCAATGTTCAACAGGAATCACGGATGGCTCAAGACATTCCATACATTTTCATTTGCTGACTACATGGACGCCGATCATACTTCCTATGGTTCTCTCCGAGTTATCAACGAAGATCGTGTTGAACCAAGCAAAGGGTTTGGTACCCATGGGCACAGGGAAATGGAAATATTTTCATACATCGTTAGTGGCGAACTCGAGCATAAGGACTCAATGGGGAATGTAGAGATTCTTCGACGAGGCGACATACAATTAACTAGTGCTGGCACTGGAATTCGACATAGCGAATTCAATGCTAACACCAAAGAACAAGTCCATTTTCTCCAAATTTGGGCAGTTCCGTCCAAGAGTAAGCTCCCACCGAAATACTTTACTCGGTAAGACACCAACCACGGATTAGTTGTTAGTCATCTAACCAAATTCCCATCAGACACTTCACAGATGAAGAAAAAATGAACAAACTGGTTACAGTCGTTGCTCCTATAGGAGCTCCCGAAGTATCCGAGGACAGGGAAGGAACTGGTCCTACTCCAGTTCAGTCGCCTCTCTCTCTCAAGGCCGCTATTCTCTCGCCTTCAAAATCCGTAGAGCACACATTTCCAGCACCTGCAGAAGGAAAGCCCGCTCGTAAATCATACGTACATGTCATCCAGACTAGTGGATATAATACCGGAAAATCTACTGGAAATCGTGAGTACTTAATGATGGTCTCTTAAATATTTTACCTCATCCCCTGTGGCGTTTCCAGGAGTTCGTGTGAATGGCGGACTAGAATTGGCCGAGGGTGATGGTGCTTATGCAAGTGGGCAAGAAGGGGATACGATTCATCTTGAAAATATCGGCGAAGGAAATGCCGAGATCCTGGTCTTCGACATCGAGTAGTGTATGAATTCAGCAGATGTCATAACCTTGTGTTATCTGTTTCTCGAGATCGACATGTAGTATTATCGTAATTGACAATATGGTACCTATCGAAAACATCTAATTTGCCCAAGGCAACTGAGACCCATATTTTCTGCAAATATGTCAGAAGTCCGGCTACAACGCTTAGCAAACGGTTCTATCTCACAGGAGGGCACATCAATTCCATTTTACTCCTCCGCCAGTCTTAGTGCCTGCTCAATGTCATCATCTTCTGGCATATATGAGGGTGGTGGATTACCGTAGATAAGTCTCTGTACCACGATAGCTAAGATAGATAGATGGTCATTAACAAGCGGAGAATTGAAATGAAGAGACATGCCGAAATCAATAGATAACTGAAATACGGCACAGACTTTGAATTGAAGAGGTGACCCCTGGAGGAAGAAATAAACAGTTCTAACTAAGAGTTAGGTATGTTCACGTGACTTCAAGTCAATAACGTACTTGAAAGAGTCTCCCCCTACCCATCCTACGAGGGTGGACATTCGAAAGCCATAGAGTGATTTTTGTTTATAATTGCTGAGGAGAGGTAGTGGGTGTTCCTGCTTGAAAGAAAACGGGGTGGAGAATCATACCTGTACAACTGAGGGAGAGGTAGCGTACTCTCCAACCCTAGTGCTACAAACCCGAGGGTGTCAATAAACCATTGCATCCGACCAAATATGAGTATTAGTATTGTTTGAATTATTCTAAGTGAGGTCGATGATGTATCAGACTCTGTCTGCAAATCTTGAATTTCAGCGTCAATGGTCAACTTACATGAGTGCCGCAAGAAATTCAATATACTGGGATATTGAGACGTGGCATCAGTCAATCAAGAATATGCTTCTATTGCAGAGAAGGCACTCACTTGTGGGTATTTTGCCCATTGCCAAAAACCCCACGGTCTAGTTGACGTAGCGCCAAAGGCTTCTGGAGACGAAGAAGGTCTGTGGCGAATGCAAATGTATAGCAGCGCAAGTTGTGCAAGAATCATGAGTATGGATTGTATCAGCAATGCTACAAGTGTACAAGTTCTATTCACCCTGCTCAGTGAAAGACCGAAGAGATCACTCACCAAGCTCAAATCTATTGCCCAACCAGAAGAAACATCGCGTGATGTTGGCTATCAGCAGTATGGCGCATACATCTCTGCTGAAACCCGTCGAATCCCTTCCCGTGACAAAAATGATAGTGCTCAATGCTGCATCCCAAACCACCTGATCCTTTCCACTTACTTCTTCTTGACTATAGAATAAGCCTGATCACCATAGACTAATGGAGGTCCAACAGCTATCCATAAGCATCTTCGAATTAGTAATCACGACAATTGTCGAGAGCGGCGGTTACAGGTGGCATACCCATCCCCACTGAGGCAATAGTTGAGAACCAAGAGCTACTTGCGAGGACCATTTTCTAGGAAGTTTGATTTTAGGTGGATTTTTACAGTTGGATCTGCTCAATAAAGGCTGAAGTGCCGTCCTTGTAAATTGGTTCTTGACTTTGGGTGACGTGAATTTAAGCGAGATCCCGCTGTTGAACATCGAGAAAACCGTGGGATCTTTTTTCAACCGTGAGAGCTCTCTACGCGACGTTATTATGAGGTCATCATATATTCGCCACGGCATGAATGAGCAAGATTTAAGTCGTGCTCATACGGCAACTCATTACAATTACAATTATACACACTTGAAATATTTTGGAGATGTGCAGGATGCTGGTAAAACGGATTGCTCGTCCAAACAAATAGGTAAGCCTCCGTTTTCAATACACCATATTTTTCAAATGATTAATTCTAAGCTCTATTACCCAACCAGATGTTACAAGGACGCAGGAGTCAGAAATAGAGGACATGTGCACCCTTAACTACTGGGTTTCCGACAGTGTTCATCGCGTAGAAATTCCGATTTGCCAGTCTCTGGACAGATTCATTCCGGATTCTTGTCGGATCCATTCACCTCAAAAGAGTCCTAGCTCACACATGCCGAAGAGAAATCAACAAACACAACGGGCATGATGCCAAAAAGTCCCGGACGATATTCCGGAGTTAGCGGGTCAATGTGCGCAAATATCGTCCTGCATATGGACCAAGCCGATTCTATCGGACTACTTATGTAATTTAGTCTACCCGAACTGG
>WSTZ01000352.1:0-10686 GCA_019632295.1 Tulasnella sp. 418 | reverse complement strand
CCTTTGAGTCAGGTGATGACCTCTTGAAAACCCGGAATTACATGCATTGACCTCCATCTTGATACATGGCCCAGGCGCACAAATGGGACTCGGTCAAAGTATGACATAGAGAATGAAGAGTTGCGTAACGATAGACGGGGGAAGATTTGGACTTCGGTCGGAGGAAACCGCCGATAGCTCCTTTCCCGTTCGGGCTGACTTGTCTCCGAGAACCGGTCTCATCACTCCACCGGCTACCAGCTGTCCAGGATGACTGAGCTTCAGATACAAGTCAACTTATTCTTGGTGATCGTTCATAGAATAACATCGAACATCTGATGCGCTCACCAACGTGTGTGGGGCAAGAACTCCATTTGGCAGACGATTATTGGTGATCTCAACAGTAGCGCTCGATATGGCCCTGCGATACCATGCGACATATGAGCAATATGCGGAGATATCCATGATGCAACTTTCTCGCCACATCTTGGCATACTACGCGTCGAGCTGACGTCTGCCCCCAAAATCAAACCTAAAGATCAAGGCTATCTCTTTGTACTATTCAGTTGACTCAGCGACCATATGGGCCCTGGTTGGTGATTACTCAGATCTGTGTGTGTGTCAATCTCCGACCGGTGTCTTACCAAATCGTCGCCACAGTTTCTACAGTACCCTGAGCTGGTCAACTTGCCTGTAGAGCTCTGGTATATATGCGTTATAGACAACTGGCAGGCTATCATCCAGTCATCAGATCTCATCACCTCAAGCTCTCTTCGTATCATGCCTGCAGTCAACACTTCAGCAACTGTTCTTGTCACCGGTGCTAGCGGTCTTCTTGGCACACATGTCGTGAAGGCATTGCTAGACCAAGGATTCCGCGTCCATGGAACTGTTCGAAACGACAAAAAGGGAGAACAACTCAAAGAGATATTCAAGAATCACGAAAGGTTCCACTATGTATTAGTACCTGATATTGAAGTGGTAAGCATACAATTCATTAATATCGCAAAGTTCAATTTACTCATTTGAGGCCCCTAGCCTGGCGCCTTTGACGAGGCCGTCAAAAACGTGGATGCTATCATTCATACCGCAACACCAGTAACTCTTACTTCTCATGATCCCCAAGGTAAGGGACTTGTTAGGTTCTGTATTTGCAGTTTCTGATCTCCTTTCAGCTGTCATCGGCCCCGCGATCACTGGAACCGTTGGAATATTAGAAAGCACGAAAAAATATGGGTAAGTCCACCTCTTGCCATCATATCAACCAAGTTATAAACGCGCTCTTCTTGCACGGTTACTAGGTCCACTGTCAAGCGTGTTGAGATCACCAGTTCCGTCGCCGCTGTCACAGCCAAGGCTGAAGGTAAACGCACCTTCACTGACAAAGACTGGAATGATACAACGGTTCAGTATGTGGAAAGGGAAGGAGCCAATGCCTTTCCTCCCGCCATCTATGGCGCCAGTAAAGTGTTGGCAGAACGAGCTGCCTGGGATTTCCTTGCAGCCAACAAGGATTCAATTTCCTTCGACATCACTACAGTTTGTCCGACGTGGATCTTTGGTGTAAGTCAAACCGACAGGATTGCTATTGTATCCGCGCTGACACAGGTTCATCATAGCCAATGCTGACCAAGCTGGAGACTTTCAAGGACGTTGTCAGCTCCAACGAGGTGTTCTTCAACGCTTTGAGGCCCGAGAAGAATGGCGAAGAAGCCACCAAGCTGGAAGGAGGTCTAGTTGACGTTCGGGACCTTGGCAAGCTTTCCGTCGACCTTCTTACACAGGAAAAGGCAGGGAACGAACGCTTCCTCGCGTCCGGACGTAAGCATGATACATACCTTACTGTTGTGGACTAAACTAATCAGCAATCTCTAGATGAATTCTCGTGGCAGGACGTCTATGACGCACTGAATGAGCATCCAGCTATCCCAGGTGCCCCAATTGGTGAAGCTGGTGCAACAAAGGTCGATGAATATGAAACCAAGTACGACAAGACAAAGCTGGAGTCTGTGCTCGGACAATCACGCGACCAGATCTACAGACCATTGTCCGAGACGGTGAGGGATTTGGTAACGCAAGTCAAGGCAAGTGGGGTTTGGTGAAGGCATGCCGAGGGTTGTATAGCAGATTTCCTGCTCTAGCATGTAAAGTACCTAATTGAAATTTGAGGCTATGCGATTCTCTCCAACCGGATGCTTTCGCTTTCCTTCCATCCAGCTAGCCAATCCGTTGTCGACCGGGATTGCCTAAACCCCTGCCCCTGGTTGGGCTACGTGGCCTGAAACGTGGACCTATTGAGTAACGCACAGATAAGGTATGGCGACATTGTCACTGGATGACGCCATGGTTGGATGAATCAGCAAGCAGATAAAGGAGAACTGAATACGTAGATTGTTCCAGAATGAACCTTGAGAAAAAAAATCCAAATCCGTCGAAAAATTAGTAGTTTGTCATCACTTTTACAAAATCCTGTAGCTTTACTCATCTCTCCAATGAACGCCCAAACCACTTTGGTATCAGTTTCTACAGGCACCCTGTTTCAATCCTGACATGGCACTACTACTTGTGCCGGGCAAACGAGAGCCGGAAGAGGCAGTGAAGTCGCCAAGCCCGCAGCAAGGCGATCCGCTTACCAATGGTACTTCTGGCCTAGTCCATTCAACGACTTTGCTGGTTGCGTCTGCTATATGTTGGTAATCGAATCGCAGTAGGCTGATCGTGGTATAAATACCTCTGTCAATCCTCTCCGTGTCTCAGTATCACAGCAACACCCATCTCTTCTTGTTCCTTTTATCCAGCATGCCTTCAATCAGCGCACCAAGCAAGGTACTTGTTACCGGGGCGAATGGCTTTATCGGAAGTCATATCACCAAAGCTCTCTTGGAGAGAGGTTTCTCTGTTCGAGGAACCGTTAGAGATGAAAATAAAGGGGAAGCCTTGTTAAAACTGTTCAACAGTGACAAGCTTGAATATGTCGTCATTCCAGATGTCGCCGCGGTAAGATCATTTTCCTTGTTGTAGCTACACAAGACACTGAAATTGAGTTGCACAATCTAGCCGGGAGCATTCGATGATGCTGTTAAGGGCGTTGATGCCATCATTCAGACAGCAGCCAACATGCAGCTCATAGGAAGCGGGGACCCAAACAGTAAGTCCGATAAATCTAAGCTTGTATATTGATCTGATTCTATCACGACTTTCTCAAGAGCTCGTCAATGATTCGATTGCGGGCACAGTTGCAGTTTTAGAGAGTGCTAAGAAATATGGGTCAGTAAATGAGTTCACTTCGCGCCTGGGTGTTTCGACTTACTTTCGACTTGCTTATTCAGCTCGGACGTCAAGAGGGTCCTCTTCACCAGCTCCATCATCTCAATTTTCCAGTACCATGATCCTTCCGGTGCCCCTTACACCTATACTGAGAAAGACTGGAATGAAGTTTCTCCTAAAGCAATTAAAGAAAAAGGAGCAGCTGCCGACCCTGTGGAAAGGTATGGAGCGGAGAAAGTCCTAGGGGAACGAGCTGCATGGGACTGGCTCGAGGCGAACAAAGGATCAATCCAGTTCGATATCACGACGTTTTGCCCACCTTTTGTGTTTGGAGTAAGTGTAACTGGGATTATCTCCTCTTCAGTGGATTTTTGACATCAAGATATCATAGCCTTCCCTCCGCAAGATCAAATCTCGGGACGATCTCAATACCTCTAATACTATTTTACTCACCGCAGCCAAGAGTCTGGCACCTGAGGAACAATTGTTTGAAAGATGGGCCAGCTATACCGACATTCGTGATATGGCCCATGTCCACGTCGAATTGTTGACGAGAGAAAAGGCCGGAAACGAAAGATACATTGCTTGCGCAGGTGTGTAGTGTTCACTGGATTTTCGGGGCCGCGACTAAATCTGCTTCTCAGGTTCCTTCTCCTTACAAGACTTGTACGATGCCTTGAACGAAGAACCAGCTTTCTCTGGAGTTCCTGTTGGCAAACCCGGAGCGACCAAAGGCAAAGTATACAGTTGCAGGATCGACGATTCCAAATTGCAAGCTCTTCTTGGTGTTCCAGCCAAAGAGATCTATAGACCATTCGCCGAGACGATCAGAGATTTTGCTTCCCAAGCCGTTCAGGATGGAGTCTGGTAAACAAACGGCAGAAGCGTGGTTGGGTTGAACTGAACTCGATTTTAAATCTGTCTTCACGATGTTATCCCATCGAATGTAGCCCTTTTGTAAATCAATTCGTCGATGAGCTTCTCCATACCAAACCGAGCCAAAGAAATCAAACATGTACTCATTCAGACTAAAGCCAAAGTCATCGGAGCAATTCAATACCCCTGAGTGAGACACCTTCACAATTGTTCAACTTCGGTGGAATCTACTCCTTAAGCACTCAAGACACACCTAGTGTTGATCATATCGAAGCATAGTATAGAAGTTGCATAATAGTAGTGTTACATGGATCGTAATAAAGAGACCAAAAACAAAACAAGATCGAAGAGAAAAGGAATCTAAGTGCGTTCACCCCTCAAGCGGCGAGCAAGAGCGAGATCCTTTGGTTGGATGGTAACACGCTTGGCGTGGATGGCAGCCAAGTTGGTGTCTTCGAAGAGGGAGACAAGGTAAGCCTCAGCAGCTTCTTGGAGAGCCATGACAGCGGATGATTGGAAGCGGAGATCAGTCTATTCAAAATGCTAGTCAGCGCACTGCCTCTTGAGGTCAAGCATACAACTGACCTTGAAATCCTGAGCAATTTCACGAACAAGTCGTTGGAAAGGCAACTTCCTGATGAGGAGTTCGGTGGATTTTTGGTATTTACGAATTTCACGGAGAGCGACAGTTCCTGGGCGGAATCTGTGGGGCTTCTTGACACCACCAGCAGCGGAGGGGGCGGACTTCTTGGCAGCTTTGGAGGCGAGTTGCTTCCTTGGGGCCTTGCCACCAGTAGACTTGCGAGCGGTTTGCTCTGTAGATGGAACAAAAGAGTCAGTCTTCAAAACGTCGCACTGCTGAGTCAACATCAGGAAACTGACTAGTGCGGGCCATTGGAGTTTAGAGTTGAAGAGTTGTTGAAGAGAGGAGAAGAAGCTTGTTTGAGATGAGTGAGGAAGCTGAGTGATGAGGGTAAACTGCCGAATTCGCTGTTGTATTTATGCAATCTTCTAATGTTTATCGTTCCCACGACTTGATGGAGCATACAACGCGTCAACTCACGTGAGTATGTTTGTTTCAAAAACAACACAACAACACGCGTGTTGGAACTCCGCTTCTCTCAAATAATGCTTGTTCGATTTTCCCTTCTTCCGCGACTATCACCAACTAGGAAGTGGGCCTGTAATCTAAGATGTTACTCAACAAGGAAAGGCGATGGGCCACTCAAGATTTTGTTCTTTGGGAGAGGGGAGTTCTCTTGTGATTCATTCAAAGAATTGTATCACGCAAATGGTGAGCCCGATGTCGGTCATTATTGCAGTGACTTGACTCAGCTGACCATTTAACCCCCCAAGATGTTTGGAAGACCATTGATATTGTGACTACTCCAGATGAGCTGATAGACAAGAAGCGTTATGTATCAAAATGTGAGCTTCATCGAAGGAATTCAACGACCTGGTCGCTGATGAAGTTTCTGCAGCCCCTTTGAGACTCTTGGGCGACGAGCTTGAACTTCCTGTTCATCTTATGCCCAGATCTTCTGATCAGCCATGGCAAGTGAGTCCTTGATACCATTCACTCTGGCATCGATGCTGATCATTTGCGACCACGTAGCTTCCTGATCCATTCCAAACACCCTTACCGAATGACCACATTCTAATCTCATCATCCTGGGGCCGAGCAGTTCCTTCAGATATCCTCTCCAACTTTACATATCGATTCAACATCCATCCATCATTACTTCCTAAATACAGAGGACCAGCACCCATCCAGTGGACGATTGCAAATGGAGACATGGATGCCGGCGTTAGCATCATTCAGATGGAAGAGGTTGGAAAGGGGAAAGGTTTCGATCAAGGAGATGTCTTTGCGACTAAGAAGATGGTGAGTCGCGCATTATAATCTAATATTCAGATGCAGGATTCACCTTTGATTCAAGGCGATGCCTATTGGTGCCACGTATGAAACTCTTGAGCCTCTACTTGCGAAGGAAGGTGGTGCTCTGTTGGTTGATGTCTTACGGGACTTTATCAGAGGAAAGGTCAGCATACGCTTTTCATCATAATGATTGCAGTCATGACTAAAAGCGATTGCTCTCGCAGATCACTCGAACTACACAGGACCATGTCCTTGCTACTCGTGCACCACTAATTAGGCTGAAGCACGCAACAATCGACTGGAAAGAATGGTCATCCGAGATGGTTGTCAATCGATATCGAGGGTTCGGGCAACAGGTACTATTTGACTTGAACCGTTTCCCAGACCTATGTCTTATGCATGATCATCTTTTAGCAACCTCTTCACACAACATATATCCATCCAGTTCAGTCCACTGATCACCGTATTGAACTCTACGACATCACCCATCCTCCTCTCGAATCGCCTGAACCACGATCAGAACTTATGTATCCTGGAGAAGCGATCCTCCTACGTCTCTCGAAAACGCAGAAAGTTCTAGTCGTAAGATGTGCAGACGGAAAAGACGTTTGGATTAGAGATGTGAAACCAGACAATAAGAAGAAACTGGTTAATGTCGGAGAGTGGTGGAATGGAGTGAAGGTCCAGAAGGGTGGGGTGTTGGAGCTTGGAAAGGAGAATGAGAAGCTTGATGCTAATTTGCTCCCGGACGTTGCATCACTTGTATTGGATCAAGCCAAGTGAACCCTTTGTCGTAACTTATTAGAGAAAACAGAGTAATCTATCATCCAGTTTTTCATGTAATTGTTGTGAGATGTGTGGAATGTGAGGAATAATATATTTCCAAGGAACGTAGGTAGGGAAAAATAACCTAGAATAGCTCATCATACTTGGCCTTGACACCTTCCAACAACTGATTTCTAATCATCCATGGCGTTTCCGTCTGTACCCGTTTCTCCAACACCATGTACTCAATCACTCTCGCAGGCTCTTCCTTTGTCCCTCTTGACTGCAACAGCTTCCCAGACTTTTTGTTATAAACAGATAGACTCTGTTTTTGCATTTCGATGTCAAGATGAATCCTTTGAGTGGGGATGATATGGAACGTACCTGGAGAGTATCAAATTTTACTAAAGCTTGAACCATTCCTTTGCTCAAGCCCGTCTTCTCGTCCGCCTCAATCGCTGTTCTCAGACTCACTATCTGAGTCGGAGACTTTTCTCCTTCAAAGCTCCATACGTATAGATGATCCTTGGAACGATCCTTGATACGTTTTTGGCATGTTTGGAATTGAGTGTTTTTGGTTATTGTCCGAAGTGTTCGAAGATCTCCTCTGATAATGACAAGGAAGTGAGTTTCAAGTGACGGAGGAGATAGGATATGCTTACGTTGCTTGAGCCTCGGACATTTTTAGATACATGTTAAGGGCGTGCTGACGCAAAGGAGCTAGCCACGTATTCGGACTAGTGGATGAAGTTTTGAAGAGCTGTGGTGACCAGCGAGCTTTGGGCGGTGCGGAAGAACCAGGTAATTCTAAGAATGAGGATGCCTTGGAAAGATAGTATAGACTTGTAGAATTCAAGAATGAATATGAATGCATTGAGCTAATTGAAAAAGCGACGTACTGGAATGCATTATCGGAGAAATTGGATAGCCATGCCCGAGCCCATGCCCATGTTCCTTTTAGTCCGCTCTCCTTTGGCACGCGAGAGTATGGCGTTGGTAGCACCAGATCTATGAAACATGAAGGCTATTATACAGGTACTGAATGAGAGCTGCATCATAACCCACCTAATAATGGAACCGGCATAGCATCGGTATCATACGAGGCAGGTAGTGCACGCCTCTCCATATCCTCCAAAGCCCTAACCATCTGCTGGGTCTTCTCCTCTATCGACTTTTCCTTGGTAGCAGGAGTAGCATATGCCCGACGACCTATGAGTGAACTCTGAGATCTGAGTAATCCATATTGATATGACAATGCCGATCTGCGACAGTGTAATATTCCACGTTGAGCGATCGACATGTGGCTGCGCGGCTTTATACGCGTAGAATGTCCTGGAAGAAGTGGAGGTAGAAAGGATTTGTCGAATTTTTTGAAGACAGCACCCGACGCACGTGAGAAGCCGGGAAAGTAGAACGCGTGTTCCCTTGAATTTTCGGCCAATTGGCATCCTTCAAATTTCGATCTTGTCCGAGTAAACCACCTTGTCAATCTCTCCTCTCTTCAAACACGATGCCTGTGAGTTGAATGCGAAGTGCTTGTAAGATCTCTTTGACTCACTTGTCACTTTCAATAGCGTCAATCTCGTTCTTCTCGTCCTGCTGCCCGTGCACCTGCACCAGCTGCACCGTCTCATCAACAGACTCGCAGTGCCAGCACAGCAGCCAGTTATCCCGCACAGCAGCCTCCAGCTTACCATCCATCAGCAGCAGCAGCTCCTCCAGCTGTTCAACAGAAGCAGCCAGGAATGTTGGCTCAAATGGCTGCCACGGCTGGAAGTGTAGCTGTCGGATCAACAATTGGACACGGATTATCAAGCATGTTGTTCGGCGGAAGGTCGAATGAGGCTGCGACTGCACCACCTCCAGAGCCTGTTTCTCACCAACAGCAGACGTTTGGAGGGAGTTGCGATTTCCAAGCCAAGGGTGAGTAATCGTCTGTTTCCGCTTTCGTAGCAACGTCCACTGATTTCGATCCTCAGAGTTCACAAAGTGCATGGAGTCTGCTGATATCAACTCCTGTGGATGGTACCTCGAACAACTCAAGGCTGTGAGTTCATCGGTTTCCTGGGTTTTCTGTACATCAACTCACAATACATTCATTACAGTGCCAAGCAGCTGCCTCACGATATTAAACTTATCTAATCAAGATATTCATGAACATTTCTTAGTCGCTACGGTTGAACTCGTTGTAGGATCTTTCGCTCCATAATCCAATAGACGATTCTTCACGTATAATAGATTTGCGTTAGAAACACCATAATTGGGCTACTACATCTCCAGTCAATTGTGCTTCATTCTCTACGTCCTCGCCTTCGGATCTGGGCGGGAACAGCGTCTCCTTTTTGAATTCTATTGCCATTGCGGGGTCATTCCGAATCTTTCTCTTCACTTCGGTTTCGAACAACTATGAGAGAGAATGTCCGTTATCCTCCGGACGCCCCATGGACTTGGCTAGAGTATAACGTACTGTTGAATATGTGTGATCCAGAAAATCTTCCATACTATATGAAGGCTTAGTAAACGCCTCTGAGAATATCTTCGCTAAAGTGGAGACAGAGGCTAGATAGTGTTCGGTTTGAGCTTGAAGTTCCCAGAGTGACGAAGCGATTGCGTTGGTCAGGAGTGGTGAAGGTTCCTTCGGATCAAACGGATCTGTCAAAGACATGTAAGCCAATTGATAGAAATCAGGAAAAAGGAATAACAAACCTGTGTACTGGTCTATTCGAGGTTGATGTATCATCACCATGAGCGAAGGGTGTCTCTTGAGAATATTATACACGAATGGAATGATCATAACAATTGCTGCCGGAGGAGCCGATAGCGAAAGCCGTGACAGTCGTTTGACGAATGAGGCCAAAAGTGTCGATGGTAAGTGCCTGATAAGGTACTTATAAGTTTAGAATCCAGTTATCGGCTATGAAGCGAACGGGATGTAAACTTACGTCGAGGAGAGGAACAGTTCCGTTAAACGGAAAAATCGAGCCCGGTGTTTGAGATGCAAGACATTTCTATCTAAAAATGCATATAAACGCGTATAGAAGTCGGGGTAATCACTTCGACAGTAGAGTATCGTTAGGAGCGATTATG
Organism: Tulasnella sp. 418; assembly: GCA_019632295.1. Lineage (NCBI taxonomy): Eukaryota > Fungi > Basidiomycota > Agaricomycetes > Cantharellales > Tulasnellaceae > Tulasnella > Tulasnella sp. 418. Next base: position 833 of record WSTZ01000352.1, on the reverse strand, counting down.
AGATGGTAACCTAACGATTACCCACAGATTATGATCTCTTATCAGTGTGAATAGGGCATTCAGAGCGAGCAATCCAATTGATCCGCCTGTTATATGTGAGCTTTTCATCCCTGCAAAAATCGCATAGAGTAAAGACTCACCAAAGTCGACACATCCACCAATCCAGTCCATCAATCTAACGGGATTAATTAAGTGAGGTAGCACTCCTCTATGAAGCACTCCTAGTGCTCTGGAAGAAAGCGTGGAAGAGGAAGCGATGTGAGGAAGTAACGAGAGCCAACAAGCTGTGAATTGTTGTCTATGTGACAAAAGAGAGTGGAGGGACTGATGGATTGATAAATTGGCAACTTGGACTTGGGCTTGTCGTTCATCACTTGGTTTCGTCTCCTCTTCGTCAAAGAACTTTGTCCAGTCGTCGGCTGCTTCGCCGGAGTCTTCTTCCACATCCATAGGTTCGCCACCATTGGAGTCACCCGTGGCTGTAGATGAGTTGGAGGATTTGCCTTGTTTCCCTTTCGTTTTGGGTTTAGGAGGAGCTTTAGAGAGTTCTTTTATCCAAAACTCATTGATCTCCTTCGGGTCCGTAGGCATCGTTGTTAATTTTTCCAAATAATACAAGACATTGTCAGCAACGTGGGGGGACTGTTCTCTCAGACGTTCTGAGTTCAATATCAATCTTCAAAGGAAAGGATATAAGTCAACACAAAATGATCCGCATATGCTTGAGAATATTGGTCGACTCACGCTACTTCTCGGAAGAAAAACCATCGAAGATCATCATGTACGCTCAGATGATTCTCGAGGAACTTGTCTCTTACGTCCATTTCGACTTT
>WSTZ01000350.1:9422-21341 GCA_019632295.1 Tulasnella sp. 418 | reverse complement strand
CGCCACCGACCGAGATGAATCTTCATATGTGAATTCCGATGAGATAAGCGGCGTTTTGATTGAATTAGCGAATGAGATTTGAGAACGTCGTGTGGAGACGCAGACGTAAATGGGCAAACGCTGATTCGCTAATCGGGGGAGAGCGGAGTAACCGGGACTCGCGTGAAAATTCCCTTGCGGTGTTTGAAAGGTACGCACGCTGGGAAAAGCGTGATAAAACCCGAAGGTTGTTTCGTCAGAGATTGAATTTCCTTTTCACCCATCATATTCTCGCCATCGCACATCGTCTGTGCGTTCCTCTGGTAGTGGCAGCCAACATGCTCAACGTCACAAAACGCACTGCGACGCGCCGTCTCGGCAAGGGGATGGCTACGGCTGCCTCTCGCATTGGTGACACAAAGGTTCCCATGAGCCCACTCGAGAAGGGCAACTATATCAACTACCAGCGCATCGAGGATAACTTGCAGGTCGTGCGCTCGAGGTGAGTCTTGTTGTCGTTGTCGTTGTCATGAACCGTGACGCTCACAGCAACCCTTTTTTCCACACACCTGGCAGGCTCAACCGACCACTCACACTCTCTGAAAAGATCTTGTACGGTCACTTGGATGATCCTCATCACCAGGACATTACCCGTGGTACTAGCTATCTCAAATTGCGTCCAGATGTGAGTCTCAATTGTGTACACTAGCTTATCACCTTGTCTCACACTTGTTCATTTCAGCGTGTCGCTTGTCAAGATGCTACTGCTCAGGTGAGAATGACTGCTGGAGACCAAGTGAATTCATCTCAATGACTGTTTCGTAGATGGCCATCTTGCAATTCATGTCTGCCGGAATGCCCACAACAGCCGTCCCTACCACTGTCCACTGTGACCACTTAATTGAGGCTCAAGTGGGTGGTGTCAAGGACTTGGCTCGCGCAATTGATATCAACAGGGAAGTCTATGATTTCTTGGCAACTGCTACTGCCAAAGTAAGTGCCCAGCGTGTGGAGCGCTATCAATGACGTATTTGATATTTTTGACTAAACTTAAATTATTAATAGTACGGTATTGGTTTCTGGAAACCAGGCTCTGGTATCATTCACCAGATCATCCTCGAAAACTATGCTTTCCCAGGTGGTCTCATGATTGGAACAGACTCTCATACTCCTAACGCTGGTGGTCTCGGAATGATCGCTTGCGGTGTTGGTGGTGCTGATGCCGTCGATGTCATGGCTGATCTTCCATGGGAACTCAAGTGTCCAAAGGTCATCGGTGTTAACCTGACTGGACAGATCAGTGGATGGACTACACCAAAAGGTAAGCCGAAAATTTTAGCCACAAGTTTCATGTGAATAAAGTTTGCGGGAAATTTTAAACTCACCCTCTTCTCTTCTCTTCCTCCCCCTGTCAGATGTCATCCTCAAGGTCGCAGGCATTCTTACCGTCAAGGGAGGTACTGGCGCCATTGTCGAGTACAAGGGTCCAGGTGTTGAATCTCTCTCTTGCACTGGAATGGCCACCATCTGTAACATGGGTGCCGAAATCGGAGCTACCACTTCCATGTTCCCATTCAATTCTCGCATGACTGATTACCTAAACGTTACTAAGCGTGGAGATATCGCCAAGTATGCTCAGCAATTCCAGCACAACTTGAGGGCTGATGAAGGAGCTGAATACGATCAGCACATCGAAATCGTAAGTTGATCTGTCGAAATGCATATCTTTCTCAACGTAGAACTTACTCCATTACTCCTAAAGAACCTCTCTGAACTCGAGCCCCATATCAACGGACCATTCACTCCCGATCTCGCTACCCCCATCTCCAAATTCGCCGAAGCTGTCAAGACCAACAACTGGCCACAAGAGCTTAAAGTTGCTCTCATTGGATCCTGCACCAACTCTTCCTACGAGGACATGTCCCGCTCTGCTTCCATTGCCAAGGAAGCTGCTTCTCACGGATTGAACGTCAAGTCCAAGTTCACTATCACCCCTGGATCCGAGCAGGTTAGGGCTACGATTGCTCGTGATGGACAGATTGGTGTCTTTGAGGATGTTGGTGGATTGGTTTTGGCTAATGCTTGTGGACCTTGCATTGGACAATGGGATCGTCGTGATGTCAAGAAGGGAGAGGTCAACTCCAGTGAGTGAAGAATAGTAATTTGACCCATCGTGTCCCTGTTCTTTACTTACGATATATTATAGTCATCACTTCCTACAACAGGAACTTCACTGGTCGTAACGATGCTAACCCAGCCACTCACGCTTTCGTCGCTTCCCCCGATATCGTCACTGCCATGGCCTTCGCTGGAGATCTCACCTTCAACCCCTTGACCGACACTCTTACCGGATCCGATGGCAAGCCATTCAAGTTCTCTGACCCATCTGGACACGAACTCCCACCACGCGGATATGACCCAGGAGAGGATACCTTCCAACCTCCTCCAGAGGATAGGGCTTCTGTCTCCGTCGCCGTTGATCCCAAATCTGATCGTCTTCAGCTTTTGCAACCTTTCAAGCCTTGGAATGGTAAGGAGCCAAAGGACTTGCCCATCTTGATCAAGGTTCACGGAAAGTGCAGTACGTTGACCCCGACTAATGCAAGTTCGCGATCATCCCGGTTGACGTACATGCCTTGTCTTTCTAGCTACTGATCACATCTCTGCTGGTGGACCTTGGCTCAAGTACCGTGGACATCTCCAAAACATCTCTCGTGAGTGTGTGTTCTTTTCTCATCATCAAAAACACGAGTCCCACTATGTTTAATCTTCCAGAAAATTGCTTGATTGGAGCTATCAACTCTGCCAACATGGAAGCCAACAAGGTCCAGAACCAAGTCACCGGTGAATGGGGAGGTGTACCACAAACCGCTGCTTACTACCGTGACCATGGAATCAAATGGGTCGTCATTGGTGACCACAACTACGGTGAAGGATCATCCCGTGAACACGCCGCTTTGGAACCACGTTACCTTGGAGGTCTTGCCATCATTGTCCGCTCATTCGCCCGTATCCACGAGACCAACTTGAAGAAGCAAGGAATGCTCGCTCTTACCTTTGCTGACCCAGCGGATTACGACAAGATTAAACCAGATGATAGGGTTGATATCAAGGGATTGGAGAGCTTTGCTCCTGGAAAGAACTTGACTCTTGCTGTTAAGCATGTTGATGGATCTGTTGATGAGATCTCATTGGCCCATTCGTTCAACGAGGGACAGATTGAGTGGTTCAAGGCTGGTAGCGCTCTTAACCTCGTAAGTCTGGATAGTTCTTTCATAGTTGATCCAATGTCAGGCTTACACTTCTTCTCTATCACAGATGGCTGCCAAGGCAAAGAAGAACTAAGTTCTCGGTCCTCAAAATCCAAGAATTGTCACGATCCCTTTCTTCTCTCTCATCGCATTCAGTTTCTCTCTCTCTCTCTCTGCAATTCTTGTTTCTTTAATCCACTTGCTCTCACGTGCCCCATTATTAAGTGGTGCTCTCAAGATTATTTTTTTTCTCCCTATCCGATTCAGATCTTTGTACGTATTGGCTCGAAGATATCCTAATGAAAGAAAAAGCGGATTTGGACGGATGTTGTTTCGTGTGCTCGTGTGCCATGTATTCGAAGTGCGGGGTGTAAGATTGTACCCCGTAATTCACGTATGTCTTTGTAACCATTCTGAAGCGCCCTAACAGACCTCTCACTCTGACCCTCGCGATGACAGCATATTCGTAAGGCAGGTCTTGGAACCCTCGACATATCATCATTAAATTCTATCACACTTCAACACCACAGCATCACAAAGTAGTAGCAGAAGCATAACCAAAACTGGAACCCTCTAGACCTCTAGCGACGAGAGCAAATTCATTCGCAGCAATGGCCGTTGTTCTCGAATATCGGGAGCTGGATTAGATAGGTGAGTTTGTTGTAAGCGAACGCCCTGGAAGACATCGACAATGGTTCTTACCTTGTGGCAACCTTGAGAAACTTGTCTTTGACTTGAGGCGTGAGTTTCGGGTGTTCGAAATTAGGCTGCGGGGTTAAGGGAAAAAGGAAGTTGTCAATTTTGTGTCGCGGTACTAAACGGAGATAGGCTCAACACTCACGGAATAAAGTATCTCCTGCATCCAGCCTCGAGCTTCAGGCACCTTGTTGACAAGTAATGTCATCAACTCTACCAAGTTGGCAATTGTTGATCGTGGAGCGGAGCCGGCAACGCCCACAAGAATAGCCTCGAGCACTTGCCGACCATGTTGTTGAAAGATGGCTAATGTTACGGTTGTATGTGTAGGATGTGCTGAAAAAAGAAAACGACGTGGCCAAATTTAGGATGAGGTAAAATCAGCCACAATCAAACAATTGGTGGCTTACACGTTCCACGTCTGGCAAATGTATGCTGATAGATTTCGAGCGATAAGCGACAACAACATTGTGAGAAGAAATCCCGATACCTACCAAGAATTTTGCGGCATCAACAAGCGAGTATCGATCAGGCAGCGAAAGCCCCTTTATTGCACATTGAACCATTCCATCACGAAGTGGTTGTGGTGCGTTGACAAGGCATGCAATGAAGTGATCTGCCACAGCCATCAAGTACACAAAGAACGCTCTAACAATATCAGGGTTCTACTATGTCATTAGCGGATCTACACGTTTCAGGAGTCTAAACAAGGGGACCTACCGCTTCCATAACTCCGGGAGCAGCCAAAACACTTAATGTAGTCTCTACCAGAATTCGGGTAGCAGAGTCCACTATTTGCGTAGCTTCCTCCTTGGGAATGGCTTTGAGGGTCACAAATGAAGGAGGGTCCAGTTGAGCTACCAACATCATGGCGAGATTTAGCCAGACAGCCGTTATCTGACGACGTGCAGCTTCACAGACCAGCTCCAGAACAGGGGCAGGTGGCAATGAAAGCAGGGTGCTATCCGCTGGAAGAGCTGTTATGGCCTTGATGAGATCGCTGAGTGCCTGTGTCGGGGTGCCCTTTCCTTCAGAGTGCCGTCCGTCAGTTCGGAATACACATCCACTAACCTCGCTCGTTTCAGCATCGGTGGACCAGATCTCTAAAGCCTTGCCGATTTGCTGGACTATCCTGTCCCGAATGTTCGTTATAACAGGTTCTTGACGTGCTTGATTTAATATCTCTAATTTTTCTTCCTCGGTCGGACCGCTGGTTTCGGCATCGAAATCGAACAAGGCATCAACGTTGTTGGTGAGACCTTTGGCACAGCCGCTAAGTGCTTGCAATTGAGATATGCAAACAAGCCTAGCCTGCTCTGGTAACTAATCGAGGAAATCAGTGTGAATCTAACCCGGCGGAGAAATTCGGGGAAAATTCCACTCACTTGGGTCACGTTGCTCAGCACTTGGTCCAGTTTGTCTAAGATCGGGGTAACGATTGCCTGATCACCATTCAGAACCAATCGGGGTGAGTCCCACTTAATAATAAAACGTTTCTGGGACCACTAACCTCGACGGGGGCCAGGGCTTCCTTCGGAGGTAACGCTTGGATTACACTGCAGATTGCCTGGATGACCTTGGTTTTTTCCGTATCCTAAACAAGTACACACACGTCACGTCAGATATTGATACTGGTGAAACACGACATCGGGTCTTACTGGAATCGAGGGTAAGCTTGCATGGAGTTGTCCGAATGAACCGATGTGTTTTGACAGGGCAATTCGGTTGTGCTCGCAGATATCCCGGAGCGCTCTTGCAGCTGGTAAAGACAGGTTGGGTTCCGAGAATGCTTGGACGATAAAGCCCATTACGCCAAGTAACTGAGTATCATCATTTCCGACGAACCATGTCGAGTACGCTCCTGGTGGGTAATATAAGAAGACAACTTTCAATTCTATTCGGGGGAAGGTTACTTGCCTATCAAGTCCAACGCAGTCCTTCGAACTTGAGAAGACCCCTGCGCAGGTAGACGACCTAGAATCTCCGGTCCGAATACCTGAGAAAGGTACTTGTTTGACGTTAATGGAACAGCTTCCTGAACTGACTTAATGCAGAATAGAATTGACTCCACGTTCTGAGACGAGATCGTTATCAGTACTTTGATGAGACATACACGTAATGCCCTACCTCCCATACTCCTGTAGTATCCGGACCACTGAGTAATTCTTGCAAACGAGGTATGAATGGCTCGAAGAATTGGTCACGAAGTATATAGAACCTAATTTGGTATCTTCGTCAGTTTCAAGGAGATACTTTTGGGAAGCCCTATCTTACGCGTTGACGAGCGTATCCCCTATGTCTCTCCGATAACTGTATACCTCAACGAGTGAGCCCCACAAATCTTTGTTGCATCTGTAAGAAGAGACGAACATACGCATGAAACTTGTCAAGTTGATCTAGTATGAATGATCGAGATGGAAGCTGATGAGCCCGGATGCGGAAGCTAAGAAGCAACGGGATCCACACCTTTGGTCCATTGACTATAACCTTCTTCAACCGTAGGCCATCTGACCTTTCGCGCTAATGTGGCAACTGCTTCTGCAAAGACCAGTTTTGCAGTATGCCACCGAGATTCATCGCTATCCGCAGTATAATCGGATTCCAAAATGGCTTCTTCGAGAAGATACCAAAATGGAAGCGTCATCTACGCGGAGTCACGTGAGTTCGACGGCGATCAGTCCCAAAAGTATTTACTTACTTCGCTTTCATCTTCGTCAATGCCATACCACCCAGGAAACCCCGAATATCCCAAAAGCACTCGGAGAAATGTTTGTACCTGTGGTTCCAAGATGTTTGTTGCAATATACGTGGCAGAATGTTCTCCGAGAGCCAAGAGAAGCTTGCAGAACGAATGAGACATCTCGTCTGCAGATCCAGCTATAATGCGATTCGGTTATTGTTGCATCACATTACGTAAGGGGCCACGTTGGGTACTCACTGTTTAGACTCTCTTGAAGAATCAATGACCCCTGTGTTTCTACCCATGACAAAAGCGGAATCGTCAGTATCTGAGTGCCCTTCCCGTCTGCCATTGATGATTTAGTCAAAACCTCTTGAAGGACATCTGATGCTGAAATGAATGCCTCTTCTTGATGAAGTAGTTGAATGAGGAGAGGTATCAGCGATGTAAGTTCGCTGCGGAGAGTTGTAATATTAGTATCTGATTCCTCCGTTAAACGTAATATATACATACTCTGCTGGTAGACCCCATCCTATCCATGCCTCCACCGCTTTCAACCATGCCTTTCTACCTGCCTCGGTAGGTTGGACACCCAGTGACGCAACGAGCTCAGGAGATAGACGGGATTTAAAGAGTTCCATGACAAAAGGCAGAGTCTCCCGCACAGCGGCTTGCATCCGCATCCTACAATAAAGCAGTCAGAATACAATTCATCAATCGAGTTAGGGAGATTTCGTACTTGTTCTCTCCAATCAAATCAGCGGAACGAACTTCTTCTACTGCTATAGCTAGAAATTCTGGGGCACATTCCTCTGGTATCCCAGGTTGAAGAAGTAGTGTCGCAGTATCTTGAATCCATGTTGGCCACAGTGAGTTTCTGAGTGGTGATATGCGTAATGCCAGAGAAGATAGCTGGAAGTATGTAAGTGAGGATCTGCCTCTGAGTACATAGTAACTGGGAGGCAACCACTCACAGATACATATAATTTTCGTAAAACAACTCTACTGGCTCCGGTCGCTGCAGCCCGCGCAGTGAGACTTAAAAGCATATCACGTAGCGCTTGTACATGATTTGAAGGATACTGATCCCTGGGGAGCGTTTAGATCATAGTTTGTACACGTGCCAAAAAAAACCAAAAGAGTAGTCTTCTCCAGACTGACCAATCGCGCGCTATCTTGACTTGCGCTGTATGAGCGCCAAAGAATTGTACTTGAGGGTCCTTGTTTCGAAAAAAAAGTCTAATTTGAGTCCAAGATTTGGTGCCACCGTGTCAAAAAACGGAAAAGAACTCGTACAGGAAAATCGATGAATGAAACAACTAAACCCCACGCTTCAGGTCTTTTTTGAAGTTCAAACAGTTCTTTTTGAAGGGTTTGTTGAAGCTCCGGAGTCGAATGGGGAGAATAAAGCTGTTGAATCATCTACTAGGGGAATTCTCATAATTGGCTACTGGACTTCTCTTTTACAAACGATGAGTCGGCATTTGAAAGTTGCCAATACATACGGAAGCGGCATGCTGAGCGTCTGACGGCGAAATGGCCATAAACGGAGGTAAGCTTGGCTGTTGGAGGTCTTCGAGTTCATCTTCCATTAAAGCGGCCATTAGAGAGTGTTGGATTATACGGTTGTCACGTCAAAGTAGAATCTGGTGACGAAAGGTGGTTGCTGGGTTGTCTGAGTTCGGGCTCTTTCACCGATACACACGAAGGCGTGCCTATTCACACGGTTTTTAGTGGTAACGAAATGCTCTTTCCTCTTTTTCGAGTGTGATTATTGTAGGAGAGGGCGATTCTACATTAGTAGCTTGGTGGCGCTACGGAATTCTAGACAATGATATATTTTATGGAGTATATTGTCTAAACTGAGATATCCTCCCTGTCGACTTGGTGGAGCCCCATCTTTTACAGACCCAATTCGTCGGCGTACGGCAGTCTTCCAACATCTCCAACAGCGACATAGACTGGTTTTGATGAGACGAGCTTGGAGGTGGCCTATAAGGACTAGGTAAGGATATGATCGAAACTAGAGATGACTAGTCACTCACTTTTGCAAAGTTGGAAGGAGCGAAGCTGTCCAAGGCAGCTGTCGAGGCTTCGGCGGAGACCTCAGCACCAAAGAGAAGCTATAATGAAGGATGATGAGTATCAACGTTTTCCGCGTAAGAGCAGTTGCAAACCTTGGAAGCAATGCCAGCAACAAGGGCATCCTTTTGCTCAGCACTAGACGCAAGAGAGAACTTGGCCTTGGCAATAGCCTTGGTAACTTCGTCATCCTTGAGTGATCCAGAGCCAGCCTCCTTGAGGGTCTTGACGACGTTGGCGGCCGCAGACTTGACACCGTCAACAGAGTGGGATTGGACAATCACACCAAACAATGAAGCATCCGAATAACGGAGCACAACAGGTTTGACGTGAGTTCCGTGAGGAATAGAAGAAGCGAATGAAGTAGTAGGCTTGGACCATTTGATGGAAGGCGTTGTATCAAGGATAGCGGAAAGAATGTCCATCTCGGGAGCGGATGGGGAGGCAACTCCATAACCAATGAACACGGTTTGAGGACCATGAGCATGGGATTCAGGAGCTGGAGCAGCTCTTGTCTCGCCTCCAAAGTATTTGGTAGGTGTGGATGAGACGGCAGATGAAGAGGCAGCCTTGCCGAAATGTTGAGCAACCAATTTCTCCAAAACCTCCTGATCAACACCAGTTCCTACGAAAGCGACATTGCCCTTTGTGAAGACCTTTGAGGCATAATCCTTCACTTGCTCAGCCGAGACTGGGTTTTGTGGGGACGCGAAGATTGAAGTTCCAAGACCTGAGCGGAAGGCAACGAGATGGGCCAAGTCGAGAGCATGGGTGGCAGGATCATTGTAAGCCTGTGTTGTTTCAGAGAGGACACTTGGACCGACTTCCTCTTGGAGTTCATGAGGAGCGAATCGGGTAGATGTGAGAACGGATGAGAGAAGGTCGACGAAATAGTCTCTGACATCACAAATACGTTAACCACTATGACATGCATACCGTCTACCTTTTACTCACTCATTGCCAGGAAGGAAATCTGCAGTGATGGCCAAGTGTTCCCGAGAGAGAGATGTGGAAAGGACACCCCCGTAAAGCTCCGTCTCACGGATCTGTCTCAACGACGACCGCTTTGCTGTATCCTAAAATGCAACCCCAATGAGGTATAGACTATATTCAAATGTGTTTTGATTGCCGTACCTTGAATGCAAAGTTCTTGAGGAACTGTGCAGCACCTGGCTGTGTCTCATACCGAGAACCAGCCTTGACGAAAACAGTGACGGAGGATGTTGGTTGGCCACGACTGACAGCCGCAACATTCAAAGCGCCACTACTGGCTGCGGTAGCGAATGTGCGCGCTCTGGATGCGCGAATAGTTGAAGACAGCATTTCCAGGCAAGAAACTTTTCCTTGTCGACAAGATATGAATGATGAGAAAAACACAAGCGTTTGGATTGGGTCCAGCGAATTTTCCAACATTGTATTATGTAATTCCTTTCGTCTCCCGAATTCAGCCGATCATGACGAAACATCTCTTTTGCCGTTTCACCTTTTTTGATGGTTAGCTTGAAATTGCTTGATCGCCGAATGAACTGTGCACTAGAAGAAGTGATGGTTTTTTATCAGCGGCAGATGCTTGATCGCTCGGGTCTAAAGATTCGACCACATCGGTTTTTTCAAGGGCGTCAAAATTATTTGGCCGGCTGTTGCTAATCAGACGGGTATACTTTTTGATATCTTTGGAAAAGGAAATGAAAGGGAGGGGGAAGTTTCCATCATCAAAACAACTTGCTTAAAAAAAAAAGGATATGTCAGCGGTCAATTCGTCTTAATCGGAGATGACCCAAAAAAATTGATCTCATGCCAAGGGCGAAACCTACCTACCTGAACTCTTTTCATTTTACATCCTTGCGAGGAAAAAACCCAGGAGCGACTTGGACAGAAATGAACACAATAGGGTGGATAATCAAAATCCTTGTGGTGGCTAATCATTCCTTGAAAGTCTTGTCTCTTTTTTTTCCACGCCTCCTGCCAATGGAACAGCCAAACGCGCCATGGAGTACTCGGGCGAGACACGTCAACGCCTGGAGGATGCAGCACCACGTCTAATATTAGTGGTTTTACAGTAGAGGAGATCCTTTCAGGGAGATTAGGGACAGTGTGGATATCATGAGCTTAATCCACACACGATATCTCGTCATTTCACAGCCAATCATATGTCGACAATCACTCAAGTCTCAAGAACTCGCAATGCTTAGTCAGGAGGGTTATACCATGCGGATTTTCATGTTTCGGCAGGAAGAAACGGCAAGAACCTTTTGAACGGCTCCTTCCGCCTTCTTTGTATATTGAATTGTCTGTTTCCTGACCGAATGATACTGCGAGATAACACCATCACGAATATGACTACACTGCCGAAAAAACTCGGGATTTTTAACTTCTGTTCCAGGGGATGATGGAATCTTTATTATGATGCAACCCCCCCCCCCCCCGGTATTCGAAGAATGATCTGCGCGAATGACGATCTTTCACGGAAATGGCATTCTCGGTCGTCTTGGGTGGCTGACCGAACCGGTACTTGCAAGACAGCGGATGGAGGTTGTTGAGATTAGAAAAGCTTCTGATGTGAAAACGTCTCATCCACGTTACATCCCTTATACACACATGGCAAAGCGATTAGAAGACGAGGTTGTTTATACACGATTCAATTCCACGTTTTTTGAAAGATATGGTACTTTTTTGGGGCCTCACACTTCTGGTTCTCGAACTGATGGGTCTATTCGGAACGGCCAGGAATGTTGAATCATGTTCTCTGCACGACGAGCGTCTTGGAGAGTCCAGATCGTAACTCGCATGAATTCCATGTCTGTATGTATACATTCGGGAAACATGAGTCAAGATCGAGGTGAGTGACTAGAATCTACACCTTAATTCGTGAAAATATTTCAAATACTTAAAATCTGCAGGATACAGGCTGGTTCATTCTCAGGCCTCCCTCCATAAGACAAAAATGCCTATTCCGCTCCGAATAGGACAATCGTTGAGCTTGCCTCTAGGGCGTCAATGAACCTGCCAATTCCATCATTCGGTTCCCCCCGACTTCGAACGAACTTATCACACGCCGACATGTGAAATTCATCAAATCTCGAGAGGTCAAAAACACATTCATCATATACGATCGCAATGAGTTACAGTCGTTTTTTTCTTTTACCCCTTATCGCTCTGGACTCGTCTGTTTCCCCATATGTTCAAGTTCCAACACGCCCAAAGCGAAGCTCTTGTTACAATATCACCCAA
>WSTZ01000035.1:41503-76178 GCA_019632295.1 Tulasnella sp. 418 | reverse complement strand
CAAAGAGACTATGGACCGAGAGATAGGCGAGGTGCACCATTGTCATTAACCCCTAGGGTCATCCGTTCTTCGTCATCAACGGTCCGATTTTTGTGGTATAGAAGACACCCACGTCGAAGTAATCCTGCATGACAACAGATTGACTTAGAAGAACATGTCCTATAACTTAGTCAATTGAACCCCATTGAGTCATGACACTTTTTAAACGTGGGTAAACGTCAGTCAGCTCCCCTTTTGCTATCAAGGTTTGAAACCAATGCGAAAGTCGGCAGACCTTCGGAAAAGCCGCTTGAATGAACATCGCTGTGAATGCGGGACGCATACTCCCTTTTCCGAGCCACGTGGCGTTGACTCTAACAATTTGTGGCCCTGTTTGAGCAATTTGTTTCATAATGAAACTGTGTATCATTAAGCTTGCGCCGATCCAGAAAACAAGGGTCCGCGTTGTGGAGGGCTGCAATCGTGTAAAAATTGTGCCCAGTGCAGTGTGCCGCATCGCTGCCACGCTGTTGACAACGCTCAGGGTGTCGGATGACGATATTTACTGCCACCTGCCATTTTGTGCTTTATAGTGGACATGCAAGCTTGAATATACTTTCATCTGAACTATTCCTCTTTCTCATCTACACAACTCAATATTACCAGATGGTTTATTGCTCTAGGATCCGACTTCGAAATTAGCTTGTCACACATCTGGGGATCCATGCATGCTCAACTACCTTGGCCCATGTGTGTAATCACTGCAACCATCTTAAACGAATACACTTGGCGATAATTACAAAGAACACCTCTAAAACACCCATATGTGAGCATGATATGCGATGCCAGTATCTCGGTCTGCACGGGTGCCGACTGGATTAAGTTTGAAAATTGCCATTGTGAAAGTCGTATAGCTTCTTTCGTTGACTCATGCCACACGACGTAACCGAGATATCCAACGCCCCGCTCCCAGCAACCCAGCCAACGCCAACTCTCATTCGGACACCCGTGGTCGTTTCTGGTCACCTTGTGAATCTAAATTCTCTGTTCCGTCCAATTTTCTCTTCAGCTCACTAGTTTCCTGCGAAAGCAGGTCATTCTTGGTTTCCTCCACGTCGTCTTGTCTCGGTATAATAGACCTGGCTTTCAGGACTTCTTTTTCTTGTTCAGAGTACACAACTGCACCCTCGTTCGCCAAAGCCACGTCTTTTTGACTTGTCTTCATCGGCTGTCCAGATGGCTGAGGCTTTGGCTGTCGAACATACGGTTGCGCCAACCAATGGGGTATCTTCTTGAGACCTGTCTTTTCGTCTATGTCGAATTCGTAAGCTTCTGGAGAGTGTGGATCCCACCCTGACTCTTTGGCATCTCTCTGTCATAAAGAGAAATGTTAACTAATGGGGTCCCATTACGCCGACTTGAAAGCGAGCTTACCTCCATCCTCCCTTTCATTTCCTCGCAGATTTTTCTGTACCCGGCGATCATCTCCGCGCCTTTGGAGTTGAGTTTCCCAAGCCTATCCCTAAGATCTGTCTCCTTGCTCAGTCCCGGCTGCATAAGCTTGAATAAATGTCCTTTCACTGAACTTGGATTTGTAGGTGTATCGAGTGATTCGACAATTTCCAGATACTCCAAAGCAAGTGAAGCATGAGAGCGAAAAGGTGGGCATGAAGCAGAAACAGATTTGGGATCAAGGAATATGGTCGGATTATGAAGTTGCGGCTCCGCGGACATATATGCATCAGCGCCCGTGAATTCCAAGCAACGGTCGATATCTTCCGAATAGAGCACATTTCCATTAGCAAAGACAGGTACTTTCACGGCGTTTTTTACAGCTCGTATTTGTGTCCAATCTGCAAGACCCTACAATGTTTAGAACGAAAACGTAAGCAGGGGGTAGAGAATCGATGTTTAAACAACGGACCGCGTTTTGACCCCTTTGATCTCTCGTCCGACCATGGCATGTCAGGATTTGCGCCCCAGCTTTCTCCATCATCTGTGCGTATTTTATTGTTTTCTCTACATCATTGAAAACGCGAAATTTTGCCGTGACGGGTACCGTCAGGTTGGTATGAAGTATGTTAACTATTGCACCCGAGATTTCAATACGTTTCTTGTGGATCCATTCTACTTGAACTCACTCAATCGATAAATTAGATCCCATTCATCGCACAGAAAGGCTCCATAATGGCCCCGACGCGCTATATCTTGAGGACAGCCGAAATTTATATCCACTGCATCACAGTAGTTTTCGACCATTTTGGCTGCTTCCAACAATTTCTCTGGGTCATCACCTGCAAACTTCACATTTCTTTCGGTTCAGGAACTAACAAAGTCATGCATATTATTGAATATACTGACTTGAACGATAAGAGGTCTATCAGCAGGACCACCATCTTCTTTGAGCTCTGGGATGAAGATTGCCCGAGCCACGTTTTTCTTGCCACCCCTTACAAATACGCCGACGTTGATCATTGGCGTGTACGCTACCTAAGAAGGGTAATTGTCAGGCTTAGCGGAATGGGATGGGCACCACCGTACATTTGCTCCATATCGCCGAGACAATATTCGCCAGGGCTGGAGAGGGACTAAAATTAGGAACTGTGCAAGGAATGTTCATTACTGACTCACAAGTTCGCTCTGGTCGACCATAGGTCCCACTATCCGCTTTGAGCTCTTAAAAACATCTTCATAAAGCTCCCAACCGGTCAGTTTCACCTTCTTGGCGACAGGTTGATCCTCTAGAGCAGTGCCCATTTTGGCTCCAAGGGAGGCAAGCAATGGATATGTTTCTGTAAGGACAGATTTTATACGTCTGAAAGACGTCGAGAAAATATTATTTGATACCTGTATTTTGGCAAGAGTTTGAGCAATAAAATTATAGTTGTGTGATTAAAATGGAGGATAAGGATGGTTGGGCGGAAGAAAAGTTGGAGATAGTAGATATCTGCTTGTGTTCGATTGACATTGCTTGATTTGGATCCCAAATTCTGGGTCAGAACTTGAACTTTCAAGCCTCAACAATTGAGACTGGAATTGGACTACTAGCCCACCCTGTGGGAATAAGAACAGGCTCAGGCGTTGTCCCGTATATCTTCTGATCCTTGAAGATGTCAACTGGTGTCAAAAAACTATTCACCCTTGATGCCGTTACGTCTTCTTTTGGCAAAGTACATGAATCTAGATCATGTGAGGATCTAACCTGCACCAGCAACGTTCATGATCTAGAAGTTCTTCCCGATAAGAGTTGAAGAATACTTCGACGATTGGAGGGGCGATGATCGCTTCTATGTGAAGAAAACTTACTTGAGATTCAGGGCTCGATTCTCAAGAAACTCGTGTTTGAGGAAATGTCGTTCAAAGAGGTATTCCAACCTCGGCATTGCAATATCGACCAGCTAACAGTAGTATTCTGTGGTTAACAAGCTCAGGTATAAAAATCCATTAGGATGTCGAGAAGATGTGGTCCGCGCTAGGCAAGGTCGTTGTTTATTACGTTTGAATGGGGTTGGGAAAATCTGATTCCATAGCGCAAACGCTTCTTCAGGGCATACGGAACTTGGATAGGTTCGCCAAATCCTTCGCTAAGCTAAATCGATCACTTTGAACAGCAATATCGCAATGGTTGGGAGGGTACGTCGTGGTACAAAAGGAAGAGACCATACCACCACTAACCCTCCTTCTCATCTGGCTATTCCTGACCCCAGCAGCTTTCTTGATTTTCTGCATCAATGATTCCCAAGAAACTTGGGCCCCGAAAGACAACATACCTCTGCTCTTACCGCTTAATAGCATATCATCACAGGTCCTTCAAATGTCCCCGACGACAACTGATCTTCTATCACCTATAACGGTATGTTTCTGCTACAGGTATGGAGTAACCTATATGTCAATAGTCGCGGTTTTACACTACTCAACAGTGTTCAGGAGCTGATTGTATCCAGGTAATGTACTATGACTGATTGGCAAACCAACACTTGCTGAAACATGACCCTTTACAGTTCGCCTCATAGTGTGATTGTAGGGATTATTCTTGAATGAGTGATACCATATCTACACTCTGGCTTGCTATATCTGAAGTAGCCTAAGGTCAATCGGAGCGAAGCCGTTTCTTGCGTAGTGAGTCGCTGAAGTGATTGCAGAGAAAGCAGCCAAATGACAGCCCAATTTCAGGATTTTGACCTCAGAGCTACGCTTCATTGTCACAATATCAAAGGATTGAACGTCGTGTACGAGGCAAACGGAGCTTTCGTCCATAGTCAAAGCTCTACCGTGGCTTCAACTATGCTTTTGCAGCAATTGTATGCGCATTGACCAACCGTCTCGTTGGTGGGACCAACATGTCTCGTTTCCCAAGTTCAATGCTGCCCTATCTTACAAAGGCACGAGTAGCGTCTGCCAATTGACATGCTCCGACTGGTCAGATCGATATCATCCGCGGTGTTTCGGTTGAGTGCTGCTAAGGAAGTGGTGCTTCGATCCAGTAGTAAATTACTGGACCCGATTCACAGGGAACACAACTGGTCCGTTTTTCAACAGGCTATTTTTGTCAGGTTATATCTGTTTTGGGCTGGAGTAAGGTGTTGTCCACGAAGGACTTGTTGCAGGTTTCTAACAACATTGGCTTCTTCTTCCAGATCTCGATGTCCTCACTGTTTGCCTTGTGCAGATCACACTTATGGGGATAGGAAGAAACGGCTATTCTGGATGAGACTGGGGGACTCATCACGTTGTGATTCCTGCCATACCTTGTCCGTACTCGAATGCCATAGATCCTCAAAGGAGTTAGTCCGCTGGACATGCATTATCCAGGTATTGATATGCATGCACGCAATGCCAAAGTCGCATCTCGGAATCAAAGGTTACAGTCGAGTTATTACTACGGATACCGGGATTCAGGCCCGAACCATCTCTACCTATTGGGAACTCCTCCAATTGGTCGAGTCTTTCGTTCTACATACACGGATATCGGGACCGTCCAGTCAGGGGCTTGGATGAGTGTTATTCTTCCATGTCCGGCACCGCTAGGAGGTCAATGGGTATTTATGCTCCTGATCGACCAACGCAAAGTTGTGCCTGTAGTGGAGCCTTTTGAGCTGAAGGTGCGCTTGAGAGAGACATACGTGGCTCATTAGTTCAACAAGTTTATGCTACAGGCGATTGACTGCAGACGGCAACCAAATGCCTGTTAGGACGTGATACAAATACAAGCAGTTCAGCGCACCGATTGAAAAGCTGAGCGGGACCCTGGATAAATAATGGGCGATTAACATGTGTCACCATCAAATGAAGGTCAGTGAGTGCGATGCCCAGATCATCCGGTACCCCAGAGGTCATACACTTTATAACCAATTTCCAATTTCCACGTTCCCTCCTTCTGCTCACTGACTACATAACTGCCGCTGGATCCTCACCACTCACCACTTATCCCTTCCCTTCTCTCGAGCACCTTCGCTCTTTCACTGCCGCACTCACATATAATAATCAAATCACTATGCGCTACAACCCACTTGCACTCCCCCCTCTGAGGATGAACAATACCCGAGTGCGTATATCCTCTGATAATTTTGTGACCAGAGTGTTCTTATTGATTCATCATTCGTTGTTTGATAGACCAGGGCGTCATCCGTTACACTTCCCGTAATTGGCTTTCCTGCTCATCCAATCACCACGGAAGCTCGTTTAAGGATAGAAGCCAGAAATCTTCCTGTTAGGCCTGAATACGTTGACCCACCGGCATTCCCTATCATCTATAATCCAGTATTTAGTGGTATTCGAGGAACTACAGACCAACCTGACTCCGCCACAACCTCGTCCTATTCCTCCTCCTCGAGTCATTCTTCTCATCAGCGCACAGCTTCCTCGTCAACTACATTCACAGAGAGTGATTGTAGAATGTCACCACACTCATATGAAACAGGCTATACCCAATTTTGTCTGCAGCATGGTGCAGTGACATCCAGAACTTTTAACCAGCCTTATACTGGTGCAGTGTTCATGAACAGCGAGGTAAGCTTCTGGTACTTATACGTTTATGGTTAGACCTGAAACGCGGGCGCTTCTTAGGCACCGTCATGCTCACCCAGGGGATCCACGAGTTTTCCTGTTGATGATTATGACGCCTCGGCATCGGACTCAGATAGCCAAGATGACCATGAAGTCAGCACAGGCCGAAACCTCGTGTTCAATTCAGTCCATATAGAGCATGGTCGACCCCTCGAAGAGTCAACATCAGGCCCTGGTGCACTCAGACTTGCTGGCTGCTGCACCATGCCACACATGCTAGATGCGGATGCAGATATGAGCACCCATCAACCACTTTCAGTAAGTTTATACAGTTCGCCCTTTGCGCACCGCTGACGGTTACTATGCACACTGAAGGCTGCACCCATTGCACGCAGCCCAAGAACCTCTGGATATCCGACACCAACCTCCGAATCGGAATACACGCCTAATCCTCGTCGCCGTAAAAGCCGACTCGCAGGCAAGGTGCGGATAATTCATTTCATGGTTCATCAATGCACCCATCACTCATTGTCTATGCATGCACCAGTCCGTGCGACACGATCCTTATTTGACAGGCAGATCCAGCCGCAACCAACTAAGTTCTCCTTCTTCCGGTATCTCCACTTATCAATCAATTATTGCTCTGCAATTGGAAGATGGTGCAGAGGAGAGGGTCAAGACTCGAGCAAGAAAACAATGGAACATCAAAGAATATGATTTTTTGGACCCGATCGTTGCAGAGTGGGTTGCAGAACATCCCGGACAAGATGTTATTGATATGCAACCTCTCTGGCCAAAAGTGATGGTAGAAATGGAAAAGAAGCTCGGGCATGCGAGAACATGGTTAGTAATACGAAGCAGCACCGTTTCTCGATTTCTCACATTGGTAACGCTTTTCGTAGGAACGGATTTCTTACTGTGGCCTGCAAGCACTATCAACACCAAACCTCCCGATCCGTCAGGGTTACCAAGCAGAAGGACAGGACAGAGAAGGCACTTTTCAGGGAGTAGCAATAGGATACTTGCCACACCTAATTATCTCAACTACGAGCCCCAGGGACCGTATGATTATGCATATTATATGATATTTCATACCAGCCAGTATTATATTATTTTGTCAAACACGAAGGTCTTCTCCAGTGAGACATTGTCTGACTTCGTAAGCTTGTCCCAATACAGCCAGATGATCCCTCAAGGAAATCGTATGGTCATCGCGAGTAATATGGCACAAAACTTCAATGGAGTCATCACATCAACCCCCGGGATCCGTTGCCTCGAAATGTAGCATTAGCATACTTCATACAGTGACGGTAAAGAATTGACCGCTACAGGGATGAAAGGCCTTAAATGAATAATTAAAGTCGCAAGGGAATGATGGCGGACCAAACTTCGAGATAGTTTAAGTGTCTGATGAAAACCACGCCTCAGGTATCGAACTGAAGGGCACTTGCAGGCAAATCAATTCAGCCAACACCCTCATCCCCTTCTTCAACATCCACAAGGTCCCACTCCCCATCCCGCGTGACGACAGTTTTCGATGAGCTGGTGCGGCGCGATCGTTTTTGTGTAAGTGGCGGCCCGGATTTGGAGCGTGATGAAGATGGTCGTCCTGATGACGAATCGGGAAGTGAATTTGGATTCGAAATCTGAACTAATTGCTCAAATTCAAGAGTGAACGTTGGTGATGACGTTGGGGGTGGTAAGGGATACGCAGTAGACAGCGTGCTATGAGAAAACCTGACGTACGTGTTGTCAGTATCTCATAACCATTCTGCTTCAGATAGAGGGACACTCACCTTCCAAGAGCGTCCCTGTCGCCTGTTCCGACGCAACAGATAGCCCATAAATTTCTCAGGGTTTCTCCCGTAGAGCTTAATGGAACATCCAACCCTTGGGTGTGTGAGAGGTAAGCTATATTATAGTTTAGCATGCAGAGTCCTATTAAGAACTGCGATGTTAAGTTGGGTGAAGCATTGGTGCTGTTAGGCGATGACTTTGAAGGAAGGGAGGATCCTTGAGAAGAGGAAGGTGCGGAAGTTGATGCTGATGGGCTGGTAGTAAGGTATAACGGGTGAGGAGATGTATATCTGAATTACGGTTAGCCATGGACAAATGAAGAATTACTGCAGAGTATCTACTCACCTGACCCATCCCCCTTGATCCGTACCACGGCCAGCAAAAATGGATGGTAGACCTATACCAGGAGCACTACCACTCCAAACAACTTCGAAAGGCAACTTGACGCCGAGGTAGAAAGTCAGTAGTCGCAGGAAATGAAGTGTGTGGGCGATAGCCGCAGTGATGTGTTCTGGTGGATAACCTGAGACAAAAGAAAAATTAAGTTTAGAGTCCGAGCACCAACATAAAATGAACGTACGTCTAAAATCTCCAGGTACAGGCAATACCAATCCAGCAATACTCCACTCCACCTGTCCCATCACTGGAGCAGGGACAGGGTTTCCAAAAGCGGTTTTTCCAAACAAAGCCATGCTGGCACCAGCAATATAAGAAGCTGATGTCGATGATAGTCTCTGCGTGTAGTGACTGTAACTGGATTGTCGGTCACGAGACGGGGCAGTTGTTTCAGGGGCGACCTCACGGAGATCGAAGGCTTCTACTAAGCTCTTTATGAGCACACGACGGGTGGAGGCGATAGATGAGTATGTTGAAGCAATACGTGAACTGATTATCCGGATTTGTGTTTGTATAGCCTGGTTAATATCCGTCGCCGGAGACGGAGCTACAATGAATTTGTTCGCCACCTTCAGTGTTTCACGTCTGGATGTGATATTTTCGCGTAATGTATTGATACGGGCTCTTACTAATCGCCATTGAATGAAAAGGGGTCGCTAATGTATGAATGAAGAGTACGCACGGGAATCAATCTCTTGTTGCGTTGAGCGCGTGTGGTGTTGAATATGTGGGATCGAATCTCGGAGAGATGCATGAGTGGCGGAAAGAACTCTCGTAGGTTCAACAATTGCTAATGATCGAGTGGCACGAGCAACTTCGGCATCACGTTCTTGGGCAGCCTTCTGGGTATTGACCCTGAACTCTCGAAGACTAAGAAATAGTTAGCTCTTGCACCGAGTTGCTCAATCAAGCAACATACTGAGTCCTTAAGCAGTTTACACAGTAAAACTTGCGTTGGATGGTGTGACATATCTGACATTCCCCCTCCATACAACGGTGGTGAGAGGCAACGTGAGGTTAAACATTAGACCGAACAAAACATAGACAGACTGAACGACCCCTAATATTTGCTGCTCCGCATCAAATGGCGGGTGACCTAATCGTGTCCGAATCATGTCGAACACACTAGCACATTCGACATGTATGTGGAGAAACACTAATCACCACTGACTTTATATTGGATCAAGTCTCCTTGTAGTCTTACTTTCTCGTAACTCCGAACTCATCTGCTCCTCGCCATGAATTCCCTTCTTCAATGGGCTATCGCAAACTCTGATACATCAGCAGCACCAAGCAATCCCCCTGATAGGAAAATATCCGACCTCGACCCAGCTATCATTGATCATATATTGGGAAAGCCAGATGCAGTTCGAATGAAGGTAAGATAATGCGTAATTCGCAAATAGGAGACAACCGATTAATCTTGAGAATAGGAAGCGTTGGATATTGCCATCGATGAATCTCAGCCTGAATCCACTCGAGTAGCCGCTCTCGACGACTTTGAGATGGTAAGTTGGGATTCTTGTCGCTGAAGCTTAGTCTAACTTGGATCTCGTAGTTAATTGAATCTCTAGATAACGCCAACGACATGGAAGCTTTGAAAATGTGGCAGCCGATTCTTTCCCTGGTTCCATCACCATCAAATGCTATTCGCATGAATGCTCTTTGGATTCTTGGTACCGCCGTACAAAATAATACCAAGAGCCAACTGGCAGTAAGCAAGTCTGATTCGCGTTCCTGACACGATTATCTAAACCATTCCAACTGTAGCTTTTGGAGTATGAGCCGTTCCACACTGTGCTGCATGCTTTGACAGATAAAAAATCCGACTCACCTACTCGCTCAAAAGCCATTTACGTTATTTCCGGGCTTTTGAAACACAATCGTCTTGGTGTACAGAGATTTGAGTCAGCAGACGGATGGGATAGCCTAAAAACGGCATTGGGTGGTGAGTGATATTCATTTATGTTCCAGAACGACATGCTCAATCGATCCATCTCACAGATTCGGATATCAGCGTAAGGCGTAAGACGGCGTTTCTGCTCAGCTCGCTCCTATTAGCCGATGCTGCGGATCCACCAGCCAGTTCACCAAGCTCAACCCCATCAGCCCCATCCACCGCAGTAACTGTATCTTCACCGTTTCAAACGTCGGATCTCGCTTTTCGCGCCATGACATCTCACAGATTGGTGGATGCCCTGTTATCATCAGTCATATCACCAGTTCCCTTTGGACCTGATGCGGAACATGACGGGCCGGACGTTGATTATGAGGAGAAGGTTCTAAGAGCCATTGTCAACTACGTAAATGTTGGAACACCGGCAAAGGAAGTGAAGGATGATATAAACAAGCTTCTAGAGATTGGATGGGAGACGAAGCGGGGTGACAGCTGGAACTTAGACCAGGAGGATTGGCAAGTGTTAAAGAACACTGCTGCGTCGTCTTGATTTTTGTACTTTAAGAAACAGAACGATGTATTATAGATATCATACGTATCACAATCAAAACGTGTGAATGGTGACATGCCCCATCAACATTCATTGCACGGAGAAGTGACATCGTCCAATCTATGGTACAAGCGACCTCTCGATCTCGTAGCTCCCACCCCTTGTTTCAACAATCTTGAAAGAAGAAACGGGGCCAAGTTCATCGACATCTTGGAGCCAAATGGAGTCGGTTTCACACTCCCCTCTAAGTATTTCAGTAGCTATTCACAGTTATTCGGTCAGATGATTTGATCTGAGAGCTGCCCGATTGAGTGAAGTTTACCTTTATAATCTTGGGTGACGTATGCACGGAGTTTAGGCGTGAATTGGGTGGAGATTGCTGCGTTGGATCTGTGTGAAGATGTGTTTGTGAACTAGGTTGCTCGGTTATCGCACATGTGCAACTCACCCAACATTACCCCAGTAGAGCATGGGCTCATAGCGCTGCAGAAGGTCATCCCCATCGACGAATCCTGTTGTAAAAATCGATCAGAAAAATGAATGATCTGAAGATGCATACAACTCATACCTATGGTAACGTTCACCCGATCGCGCGTTTGGTTCTTCATGCTGATGAGATGACCCTTTCCGGTACTGATGGCTGGAGTGAATACATTCCCAGCACTTCCTGGAAGCAGGACAGTAGTTTCACCGCTCTACAGATGAACGGGACCGGTTATTGAGGAATTAAACAATCGTGTGATATGCATCACACATACCTGGACCTCCTCCCAGACTTCAGCTTCTACTTTGTTTTCGTGATTCACTTGTGCCTGACCAAAGGCTAGGCGGCCCGAATAGCTTACAGATGCCCTGCAGTGGGCTCCAGCACGGAAGTAGATGACCTCTGAGAGCACGATCATATATCAGCAAGACCATCACGAACAATATAACAAATTCCGCTTACTCCATACAACTGGGAATGTATCGACAAAAAGTCGCGATGAACTGAGAGTGGTATGTCAAGAGCTGAGATCATTCCGAAATGGCTGAACTTACTCTGGAGCTTCGAAACAAAGCATCAAGGTGATGTCACTCTTGAGACCATAGGTGGTAAAGGTCAAATTCCTCGTAGCCATCTTGTGAAGCTGTTAAGGTGATCTGTATGAAGGGATAGGGGATTTGGGTAGCCTCGTACAAGTTTCTGCTTTGACAGTCTTTATAGGCATGGATCTGATGGAGTTTTGCACAGGGCAACTATCATTCCGACACCGGGAACCGCATTCTACAGGTCGGATCCTCGGCTTATAACTTCCTCTACGCTCGGCTTTGATTTTCTCTGCAGCGTCTTTGAGCTCGCCGGAGCGGGCCACAATACGGGGCTATGAGAATGCCTCATATAAGCGGAAGCCGGTACTGTTTCAGCCGATAACCCGATAAAGATACCGACAACCACGTGACTGAAACTGATGAACAATCTACATTCCAATAATACAACTGTTATGGGTACCGTTAGGGATTGATTCTGCATGATTCTCGGAGGTTTAGTATGGTTCCGATCAGGTTTGACACCTGACCTTGAAGCTAACGGCTTGGGACAAACAAGCTTGATCAAGGACTCTCACCAATGATCGAAGCAACCTTGAAGGTCCGATAATTAATCAAGTTTGTCTCCCGTATTTTGGGAAATCGTGTTGTTTGTAACTTGTACATTCGATGACTGAGTTGGGGGACTTTCTTGGTGACTTTGCCATCCTAACCGTGGGGATAGCTCGGTTTTGCTCCTGACTAACTCTACTTTCGCACCCTAATTACTTGACTAAAAAGCAAAAATGCAGCGGTCTCTACCAATTGTAAGCATATTACGCGCATTTGATAGACCATATTCTGAGTGTCTCGTAGCAACCAACGGTAGTCCTTCTAAGGGAAGGAACAGATACATCGCAAGGCAAACCACAATTATTATCCAATATCTCGGCATGCCTCGCGGTTGCAGACACCCTGTCTACAACACTAGGCCCTCGTGGAATGGACAAACTGATTGTTAACGAACGTGGAGAGGCTCAAATAACTAACGATGGCGCGACCATTCTCAAATTGCTTGATATTGTTCATCCAGCAGCTAAAACCCTTGTCGATATTGCACGAGCTCAGGATGCAGAAGTTGGTGATGGTACTACTAGTGTAGTTCTTCTAGCAGCTCAGATGCTCAAAGAAGTGAGGGGGTATATTGAGGAGGGTGTTAGTCCACATATCATTATGAAGGGTTTCCGAACCGCTTCGCAGCTGGTAAGTCATAACATGATCCTCGCGTAATTACGTGTTTCTGACAAGCTACGCGCTAGGTTGCTTCGCGTATCAAAGAACTTCAAGTTTCTGTTGATAAATCTGATCCACAGTGAGTATGGAGAGGCACCAACAATTTGGCCGTAGTCTAATTATCCCTCAGAAAATTCCGTGATTTGCTCCTCAAGTGTGCAGCTACTTCAATGTCCTCGAAACTAATTCACTCTCAGAAACCCTTCTTTTCTGAGATGGTGGTGGATGCTGTCCTTTCACTTGACCAGGACGACTTGGACGAGTCACTCATTGGTGTAAAAAAGATCCCGGGTGGCGGTGTACAAGACTCGCAACTTATTCGCGGTGTTGCGTTCAAGAAAACATTTACTTACGCAGGTGCTGAACAGCAACCCAAAGCGTTCACGGATCCCCTAGTATTATGTCTCAATGTGGAGCTTGAACTCAAAGCTGAGAAGGACAACGCGGAGGTTAGAGTTGAGCAAGTGTCCGACTATCAAGCCATCGTTGATGCCGAATGGACCATAATCTACAACAAGCTGGAGCTCATCGAGAAAACAGGAGCTAAAGTGGTTCTTAGTAAACTGCCTATCGGGGATCTCGCCACGCAGTGGTTTGCAGACCGCGGTATATTCTGCGCGGGTCGAGTCACCGCTGGTGATCTCCGCCGTGTAGTTCAGGCAGTTGGTGGATCCATACAGAGCACGTGCAGTGATATTGAGCGGAAGCATCTGGGAACCTGTGGAAGGTTCGAAGAACATCAAGTCGGAGGTGAACGTTACAACATTTTCGAGGAGTGTCCTGGGGCGAAAACTTGCACATTACTCTTGAGGGGTGGGGCAGAACAATTCATCGAAGAGGTCGAACGTAGTCTGCATGATGCAATTATGGTAGTTAAACGAGCTGTGAAAAACAATCAGATTGTTGCTGGTGGTGGGGCTATTGAGGTAAGCCACTCGAAGTTTTCTTCTATGGCCCACCTAACGTTACGCTCTTAGATGGAGTTGTCTGCTTACCTTCGAAATCACGCAAGAACAATCCCAGGAAAGATCCAGCTGATCATCACGGCATTTGCGCGGGCCTTGGAGATCATTCCTCGCCAAATCTGCGACAACGCGGGCCTAGATTCCACAGATATATTGAACAAGCTTCGACAACGGCATGCAGCGGGTCAG
Organism: Tulasnella sp. 418; assembly: GCA_019632295.1. NCBI lineage: Eukaryota > Fungi > Basidiomycota > Agaricomycetes > Cantharellales > Tulasnellaceae > Tulasnella > Tulasnella sp. 418. The sequence goes on along the minus strand of WSTZ01000035.1, from coordinate 62,101 downwards.
AAATGGGCGGGTGTTGATGTTGATGGTGACGAGGGTGTCCGAGATAACATGGAAGCGTTTGTTTGGGAGCCTAGTTTGGTTAAACTCAACGCAATTAGCAGCGCGGCAGAAGCGGCCTGTTTGATTCTAAGTGTCGATGAGACCATTCGGAATCCTCAGTCAGAACAGGTGAGTTCTTCATGATCTGCTTCTACTTGCTGATGCCTATGGACTCAACGGCCCATTCCATAGCCTCAAGCTGGACCGCGTGCCCCGCCTGGTGCCGCGAATCGCGCTCTTCGCGGAAGGGGTAGGGGTGTACCACGCCGATGATTTAGTGACACTGGTTAGATGTTTCCTATGTATCATGATATCACCGTTGCAGCTAGCATGAATTGAAGTTAACTGATGGACCATCAAAGAAAAATTTCACTCGTCTGACCGTTGCTTATAGCCACATATGCTGGTTGAAACGATATTTTCGACAATCGTCACAAACAGTGCTCAGCAGACATGTTCATCCAGCATCTTCTTTGTGCACATGACCTAAGATCTGTCGATTAGTTCCTGCCGACGGAATGGATTTGCAATTAATTGGATCTCCGAAATTGAGTAGTAGCCCTGTGTATATCATCGAGTATCTCGACACCCTTCGCCATCAGGACCACTAGTCGAAGCAGCTAGTAAGATGTCCGCAGGAAGCTATCCTCATTCAGTGGAGCAGTCGTCACGTCAGGTTTCAATCCCCCATATTCCTGAATTGTTCAATGATCGGTTCGAGGAATGCATCGTTAGCCCACCAGCACCACAAAAGAAGCCTGAAGGTCCACAGCCGCGCCATCCATTCACTGATGCTCTCAAGGCAACCGCCAACTTCACACTAACAGACAATGCATCTCCGGCATTTGTCTCCACGGAGTCAGCGAACCTGGACGCTTTCTCCACAATCGACTCCAATACCAATGGAACTGACGTGCATCGACTTCTTGAGGCGAGCTGGGCGGAAAATCCCGAAGCTACGCTGAAGATCATCTGGAACTTGAGATCAATCCATGATGGCAAGTGTCAACCTAGAGACCTCTTGTCGCTAGTTTGTCTCAAAGTGACTGACGGTCGTTTCTTACCCTCATAGGAAAAGCTGCCAAGACAACTTTTTATCATGCATTTGGCTGGCTCTATCTGAAGCATCCTAAGACTGCCATTGGAAACCTTTCGCAGCTTGTCGAACAAGTCATCGATAAGCCCAAGAAGAAGAAAGATGAGAACTCCCAAAAGCCCGAAACCGATGCAGTCTTAGAAGGAGGACTCTCTCATGGATACTACAAAGATCTACTCAACATCCTCGTCCTAGCAACCGCCGATCAACTTACTGATCCTACATCCAAATTCCCTACCCTTCGACCTCGCACTCCGAGATCCAAACCCCCACTGCGCAGAAGATCTCGGCAGCCAAACGAGAAGGGGGATGAAAAGGATATTGAACCAGTTCCTGCAAAAGCAGAGCCTGCAATTCCGAAAGACAACATTGCAAAATTGAGTCAAAAATTACAGAATGACAACAACTTCAGGATTCTATATAGTGCTGTAGCTAGAATATTTGCTACTTCATTGGCCAAGGACATGAAGATCCTCGACTCCCTCAATAACTCTTCTAGTGGTGGGCAACCTCAACCCACTCTATCTTTGGCATCCAAGTGGGCTCCGAGTCCAGACGGATCTCATGATAGGCACACTAATATCGTAACCGCAATTGCTCTCATTATGTATGCCAACGGTGATTTCAAAGATCTGAAGGGTATACCAACCGAAGGGGCCCTTTCTCAAAAGGATGCACAGCGAGTGCGCGGCTACTATCGTCGGTGGGTGCTTTCGCCACTGCGAAAGCAGCAGAAGATCCCAGAGACTCTTATGTCCGCTAACGAGTGGGGTCGAGTGAGTAATCAACGACGGTGATTAGACAAGTACTAGCTAAGACCTCTATGTTCTAGATTAACTACTCCCGAGTACCTTCAGTCTGCTTTGATAGGAACAAAGAGCACTTTTTCAAGCACGATGAACAGCGTCTGATCGATTTCATACAGAAGGTATCAGAGGGGAAGAAAACCATCAGTGGTGCAACACTAGCTCCCCATGAACTGATTCGTCAGGTGGTTGTGCCACCTGCCAAATCAAAAGATCCGATTAAGGCTCGGCTCCTGGAGACTACCACCAAGATCATTGACGCTCAATGGAAAACATTAGTGGAAAATCTTCGCGCCTCTGGGAGTCTGGATAACTCGATGGCAGTATGCGATGTATCAGGTTCAATGGGTTCGATATATGATTCTGGCATTCGGGGAAGAGGCTCAACGGACGTGCAACCCATTTTGCCTGCCGTTGCTCTCTCACTACTTCTCGCTCAACTCGCCAAACCACCCTTCTCCAACTCTTTCATCACGTTCTCCGAAAACCCTTCGATTGTCACCCTTCGATCCGATGCAAGCCTTGCTGAGCTTGTGGCGGACATGAATAAAGCTGATTGGGGCATGAACACGGATTTCAATGCCGTATTTCTCAAACTCATACTTCCGATGGCCGTTCGTCACAAAATTCCAAAGGAAGATATGATCAAGCGACTGTTTGTTTTCAGCGACATGCAGTTCGACCAAGCTAATACTCAACCTCAGCAGTGGGAGACCAATCATCAAACAATTGTTAGGGAGTTTGCAGCAGCGGGCTATGAGATCCCCGAGATTGTTTACTGGAATCTCGCTGGAGGGATTGCAGCAAAGCCCGTAACGAAGGATACACCAGGAGTCGCAATGCTTTCAGGATTCAGCGGTAATTTGCTGAAAATATTCATGGAGAACAAGGAGATTGAGGGCGAAGAAGAGTGGAGCGAGGTGGTACAAGGAGAGGAGGGACCCACTGTGAAGGAAGAGAAGGAGAAGGAGAGGATCGATCCAATCAGTGTAATGAAAAAGGCACTTGATTTGAAGAGCTTCGAGAAGCTAAGAGTCTTGGATTGAGATTTACCTCATATGTAATTAATGAAATGATGAATGTATCAGCTTTGCATAAGTAAGGGATCATTATGTAGACAAACCAGAGCAACCGGAGAAGCAGCACTGTTTTTGGGAGCTCCATAGTTACGTCACGTGGCTTCTAGAACGTTTGCATCGCTCTACTCTCTGCAAAATCGCGGAAGGCCACGAACCTGCTACATCCGAGCTCTGTTCCGCATGGCTCTCACATCCACCACACCTCCAAACAGAGATGAATTGTCGAAGTTGAGCCGAACGGAGATTCAAGCCCTGTGCAAAGTATCGCTTTATGATTTTTCTTTGTGTTCTTCAATGCAAAACCTCAACCATTTCGTCATATGCAGGAAAACAAGCTCCGCACAGTGGGAACGACGGATAAGCTCATTGATTCTCTTCTAGTACACTTTGCTCGCGGGGAGAACCACAAGCACGTCGATGGTCGCAAGTCCAGCGTTCTGTCACCGAGTCCCGTAACCAAGAAGCTCCCGCCAGAGGCACCCCCTCCTCCGATCTCCGCACCGTAAGTAAATACGTTCATCTGTGCTGACCCTTCTTCCTGAGTAATATCCTACTAGGCGCCGGCTCTCTTCACGCCCAACCTCGAGGAATGCGACGAGTAGAGCATCTACGTTGCCACCTTCAGCGCCTCCGGTGCCATCCACACCACGGCCACCACCAGCACGGACTGTTTCCGCAACAAAGTCAAGGTTCATCGAGGAAGGCCTCACCACTGGAAACCATCTCAATGTACCACCTAGTGCCACCACACGACGAATACGGACGTCGCCTGAAAGCGGGACTCAACCTAGTACCTATGATGGTTCATTGAGTCCCACAGTCCACGATGTCGAACCTTTGCCGTATGAACACAATCGTCATGTCTCTAAAGGGGTAAAAAGTCGTCATATGCAAGAGCAATCCGGAGCCTCCACTTGGAACGATACTGAAACGAGTGCTTCCCCCTCTACATCACCTCGAAGCAAAAGAGCCACAGAGCTTGTCATTGATGATCGTAGCAAATCGCTACCACCGCCTGTGGGTGAAAATGAAGCGGTAGCGAAAAAAGGTATGCAAATGCATTCTTGTCATAATCAAACAATTGCTTACCTTTGTCTCTAGCTTCGGCTCGATCCCCGATCCAGCGAACTTCATCAGCTGTTCGTGTATCCAAGCCCACGAAACCAAATCTACCGCCACCGCCACCATCCAAATCCCCTGGTCCTTCAAAGCCGGATGTTCCTCGCACCAAAACCCCTTCATCCAAGCCAGCACCACCATTACCACAATCTCATTCCATCCTATCGGCTCTGGAAGCCAGGTTGGACTCATATACCAATGCAGTTCGTGCGTCTGAGGATAGACTCAAGACTCAACAGACGGAAATGATGGATATGGTGAAGAAGTTGCAAAATCGGATAGACGCTCAAGAGACACTTATCCAAACACAACACCATCTCATAGAAGAACTACGGCAGGCCCTGCTTGATACCCACGAAATGGCTGTTCAAACTCGGCAAAGCATCACAGATGTTCGAGTGGATGCTTCATCTTGCGTATCTCAAATCAGTTTCTTCAGCACTTCTGTCAGTAATCTCACTAAGCGAACAATCGCGATGGAGCGTGAAGTACTTCAGGAGAATGGGAAGCTTCCTAAACTGGAAAAGGAGCTGAGCGAAGTTGACGTCGCCGTTGAGAGCGAGAGGGATCGAGTGACCGACCTGGAGCATAAGGTTACTTCTTTACAGAAAGAGTTGGAGCTCTTGGGGATTAATGGATCTAATGGGGTCCATGGAATTGGGGCGGATCACGCTAGAAGCCGAATGTCATCCATGGGAGGGATGAGTGCGGTGTCGGCACCGATATCTCGGAATGGGGGTGTCTCGACCTTCCCCGAGGTCGGTCGAATTATCAAGTCAAAGTGAGTTCACTCTGTGTTGCGTGTGCATTCTTGGTTAAATCTCAATAACGACCCGTTAGCCGCGCCTCTATTTCTTCCGGCCTCCATGCTCCTTCCATTCCGTCAGCGTCACCTTCCCCCCAACCTCCCGAACCTTCGATAACAATTACAGGAGTTGATGAGACCACGGCTTACCCCGATAATTCCGGCCATCGTGCCAATTTGCGGGCAGATTTCGAATTCCCTCCCAAACGCCCCAACTCTGCGATTCTCCCCAACGGCGCGAGACACATCAATGGAAGCCAAAACGGGACTGTCTTCCCTAGGCAATCTAATGGGTTGCTTGGCATGAATTCAAATCGTTCACTCAGATCTATGATTACCGGATCCAAAGTGGGATTGTCTGCAACTCCACCTTTATCCCGAAAGACATCGGGACTCAATGAGGTTCAAAATCGTTTCATCGGTGAAGAACCTGATTTATATGGATCCCCTGGTTGGGAGGATTCGATTGACGGAAGCCTGGATCTTAAAGGCGAAGTTCCACTACCCCAATCCCGCAGACGACCAGGAGGTGGCAGAAAGGGCAATATCCGGTCCTTTGCAGGCTCTGAGGCTGGAGACACCCGTTCTGTCATTAGCTCGTTTGACGCTATGTCAGTTTCCATATCAGATTTAGATCGTATGGGAGATGACGACGACAGTGAGCGACGCGCTTTTGTGCTAGCCTCTCAAAGAGAAGAGGATGAAGAAGAGGAACTGAACGGCAGATGGCACAATACGAAACGGAGTGATTCGCTCGAAACTCAATCAGGTAGTGAGGACGACAAGATGGTCGACTTGACTGACGAAGATGATCCGAATGACACGGTTGTCCTCTCTAAGCCGTCTGCTGTTTAGTGCCTTTTTTGATCTTTCTCAGACATTTCTTCGGTTGCTTTAGTGGGACCAAGACATGCATTTTCACATTCGTCAGGGACTCTATTTCTTGTTTTTCGTGTCTAGCAATCCTTGTACAGTTAGCATTGCATTTTTTGCTTTTCAAGTTACCTATATGTTCCCAGAGTTTGGGATCCCTTTCCCGATATTGATCCTGCTATTATGGACTTTTCCAAACCCCTTGATACAGTTCTCTCGCACTTTTTGGGTGGGGAATCAATGATCACCCGCTTTTAACTACCAGGATTTACGTTCTATTAACTTTATTTGGGAATGCCAGATCACCGGTGAGAGTTGTGGGCATGAGGCTGGTGAATTCTAGAATTGCATGCGTTTGCAACAGTAAGATCCATGTACGGCGGAAGCAAGAAAAAAAAAAATAAAACGAATGTGACATGAAGATACAAGGGTGAAAATCAAAAAAAAAATCAAAAGGAGAAGTGTAATTACGTGAATTAGAGGAATTGTCCCAAGAACCAAATAAGCGAATCATGGCGGTACATCAAGTGACGAGAAAACGAAACAAAGAACCCAAGAATAGGTACACTATTATCGGTTTTTTTTTAGATGAGGGGAGGGTGGGTAAACAAAAGTAAGGAGGACGTGAAGTTTCAGGTTGGCAATCGCAACGAGGCAACAAGACCAAGACGACGATTAGCAGGAACAGCATAATGAGTAAAGCATGCATGGAATAAATAAGCTTCTCTGGTTCACGAGATAATAAGCATTAAAGGGGTTGCGAAAAGGAGATCAGAGCAGTGAGCTGTTTTGAAGATGTCGGCGGAGAATGGTCTCGCGAACTGAATAAGGGAGAATTCGCCAGATGATTAGCATACTTTGGCAGAGACAGAGAAGGCACGAAAGTGTCTTACTGTCTGCTATAATCGCGGATGTTGTCTTCATATCTGTCACTGTGGTCAAGTGAATGAAAAGATCCCTGGTCTGCAGCGGAGAATTCTCTCGATGAACAGCACCAAATTTGGAGCGGAAGTACCGAGTGACACTGTCTAGGTCATTCTGATGAGACAAGGAGTCGTAAGTATGACTACATGGCGATGTCACCAAAGGGAAATACGCAACTGGTCTGTCACCATATGACTTTACATATCTACTCAGCCTGACACCAGCATCAAGTTTTGATTTTAGAATATCAATCTTGTTCAAGAAGAGGATAATGGTCTGGATAAAAGATGCTGAGTTACGTCATCTGGATGATCAAGGGGGCTAAAGGTACTTACAACCTGACATGATCAGACGAGGAGAGAGGGATAACAGAATGTTAGCCACAGGGGTTGCATGACAACTGAATTGCATACCTTGCTCAAAAGCTTGTTTGAGGCAATTGCACGGAAGAGCAGCAGACTATCCTCAATCCGGTTGATTTTTGAGTCCTCTGCGAGTGTTTGATCAAATGCGCTGATAGACAAGTCAATCCGAGAACAATCGCAATCACAATCATTCCACCTTACCTAATCGGAGCAAGGAAGATGATCGCCTGCACATCATCAAAGAATGGTGCCCACGTCTGTCGTTGCGACCTATGACCCCCGACGTCATAAATCTTCCAATCCACACCCTTTTCACCACCTGCTGATAATTTGTTAATGAGAGATAAGGACTGGGGAAATTTACGGTCCATGTAAGATAGGGAACAGACGCACCTTTATCCAAGGCAAAGTGATGCTCTATGACGCCTACTGTCTTTAGTCTGGCGTTCAGTACGTCTTGAGTTGAAGGCACGTAATCGCGAGCAGTAATCCTTTGAATATCGTCTAGGTAACTATGGTACAGTAATATTGGGTGAGTGGGGTGTCGGAAAAATCCAGAGGGTCGTGAACATGAAACTCACAATCCAGAAGATTCCTGGAGGCGGACTTTTTTCCGCTCCAGAATTTGTCGAACAGTACGATCGGTCCATAATGCTGCCATATCATCCGCACATGCAGCAACAAGTTTGAAGGGGTCATCTTTGAGACTGTTATGTCCGCTGTCCGATGATGAAGTTGTGCTATCGTTATCCTTTTGCCTGTTTGATCCGGAGAATGCCTTCTTCCAATTATTACCACTGCGTACGAAGACTTCTTTGACCTTGTTACCAACTGAGGTGCCGTTCTTGCCATTGAGATGATAATTGCCCAATTGAGTTGCTTCGTCCTCACCATCGCCAGCCAGCTGACGAACGAGAAGATCCTCCGCAAGAGTCAAAGGCGAAAGGCGGAGTTTTATGGCCGCAAATTGCGAATAATTATCGTCCGTGGATTGTCGGTTGCTAAACTCCGATTGGGGTGATGCAAGGGCACCCAGGGACATGGGAGTCTCTGGTCGTTGGCCAGAACCATAGGAATCATCTGACATTGCATCGTCGTCTTGATGGGTGAGAGAATCAAGGATACGGCGGACAGATTTGACGAGATTGAGATAGATGACGGCTTTCCATGCTTGCCGCTCAGCAGCAAATGAGGTGGGTGCATATAATAGTTGGAATTCTGTATAATGGCCGTTGAGCGATCAGTATATTCAATAACACGTTGCAAATACTTACGTTTGAGACAAGTACTCTTTCCGCCTATAAAAGCAATTGAATTAGTAATGATCAACACTTGGATCGCGATGAACACCAACTTTCGGACTGGCCTGGTTGTAATTAAAATGAGTAAATAGACAGTTTAGCCGTTGTTTGACTGTGACGTACCGAGCAAGAGCACCTTGACCTCTTTCTTTGATTTTATCTTTTTCTGCTTTGCCTCGTCCTTGAGCATCTGATCGATTTCATCGCTGACTTTTTTGGCAGCAACCTCTTCTGCCTCTCGTTTTGCGCGTTCAGCTGGTGTTTCGTCGACTGGAGGAGAGTAAGCAGCGGAGAGAGGATCGATGTCTTCGACCATATTGTTGAATGTCGAGATGAGAAGGATGGATGGTTGTGAAAAAGGTTTTGCGAATGAAGGTCCCGGCGGCGGTTCAGCTCAGCTTCTCAACTTCCATTTTGTTCAATAAATTTGCAACTCCGTTGAAGAGCTAAACTAAACGGAACCGAAGGGTCCTTCGCTTCTATTCTTTCCCGCGTGCGTGGTGTAACCAAGATGGAAACTCCCGCAGATCTTTGAATGGAAGTCTATCTTCCCCACTTTCATTGCACGGCGGAGCCTCTTTGCCCGTTTCCATGTTCTCACCCTCGTTGGGTGCCCTTACATACTAGCGGCCTTTTGCCCTGGTTGCTCACAGTCTTTCATATGATGTCAGAGTTGTGTGGATTCAAGCACTCTTACTATTTCAAATCCCCAAATCTTCACCTCATCCCCACGTAGTATAAATCTATCCTGAAAACGAATATGAGAAGGAGAGAGGCGGATCTGATGACCCTATAACGTGCCAAATGGACCCTTTGCATAGGAGTCTAATACCCCATCTGTTGTTGATCATTCCTCAAGACAACAACCACTGCGCGTTGGCAACCTAATTTGATGGGGGGCCACATAACCGCCTCGGATCCATTTGGCTGAAGCCTCCGACCTCGATGTGCCCAGCGACCGCTCCGAGGCCTTCGCAACATCCTGGGCGATCCTGACAAAGAATATGTTTCGCATGGCCCTGTCCAAAGGGACGAGGCGGGAAGAAGGAGGGTTCTCGTAAATGTGAAGACGAGATACTTGGGTGATCACTCGGGACTCCGATTTAGAGGGTGGGCGTCTATTCTCTTCCCTCCAGGTTCCTTTACAGTCACGTCTTTTACGTCGATTCGTAGCTCTTCACGCTCGTGTTCTGCGTGACTCTCCTGAGAGTCAATTATGATTACGCTTTGAAAGGGTTGCTATTCTAAAGTCTAGGAAGTTCGCATTCCGAGTCTGACAGCTTGATTCTTCTCCATCAACATCTTCTGATTGCGCTGACAATCTTGGAGTAGTCCAGAGGCCGCGGCCGGTGCCGATGCTGTGCCGATGATCCAGCTTAATCACAGAAGATTGAGTTGTTCAACGTCGGAACATACACTGGTGTTGCATAGGTAGCTGGACACTCGAAGTGGCTTGATTAATTTTGTGCCCTAGGCTAGCGTGATGTCCTGTCCGCCTACGCCTGATACAGTACGGAAAGTGCGCCGCAAGTCCGTCCTCGAAGCAATAAGCTGTTCGGCAAGCCGACACGTACAATTTGACCAGCGAGTTCACATTCCGTAAAAATGTTCGGACGATCGAATCCGAGGAAGTGCGGTGTTCGCTTCTAATCAAGGTCATCATTTTTCTGTCTTGGCTTCTTGCAAAAACCCCACCACCATCACAATCTTCAACCCTCAACTGCGGATACAAAGAGCGGGACTCGATATTGATTTTATCCAAAATAAATTTCTGAAACCTCCCCAATCCGAGTATGGCCGCATCACATGTCAACTTGAAGGGGAATTGTGGGGAAACTAAACCTGCCGTAGGCTACCTCGGTCCAGAAGGAACTTACACTCATCAGGTAAGTAAAATGTCCACCGACGTTGCCGGTATGAAGTGATGCAACAGGCACCCATTCATAGGCTGCGTATGAGCTATTTGGTGATAGTGTTCATTATGTCCCTTTCAAGACTATAGCAGGTACCTATGATGGCATTCTTGAATCGTGCCGAAGCTACCGAGTCAACTGACCAAGCATTTTTGTATTCCGAATTAAGATACGTTCAACAATGTAGGAAAGACCTCCGAAATAGCTCTTATTCCCATAGAGAACTCTATCCATGGATCTGTCGTGGAGACTTTGGACCTACTGCGATCCCCTCTTCTCGGAAAGGAGTTTCACATCCAAGGGGAAGTCACCCTTAAGATTAGCCATGCATTGCTGGTTCGTCAGGGCACCACAATGGAGGGCATCCGAGTAATCGGAAGTCATGAGCAGGTAGGTATGTGCCCCGTGTGCTTCCATTCAAGAAGAATGATTGAAACCAATTATGACGACGATTGCATCGTTCTCTTGTTACTCATCAGGCGCTGGGTCAATGCTCTTCGTTTCTGAAAACCAATATGCCAGACGCATTATTGGATAGGACGGATTCCACCGCCGCGGCAGCTCGTCGAGTATTGGAAAAATCTAATGGCGATTATGCAGCGGTGTGTTCCACGATATGCTTGAAGCTTTATCCGGGACTTGAAGCACTCAAGGAGAATATTCAAGATGGAGAAGGTACGGTGTTGTATTCCGAACCCCGTAACATGACCTTCTGATGTCGTGGAACAGATAACTTTACTCGGTTCATAATCCTTTCACCGAAAGACATAACATCTATTACTCCTTTCCGACAACCCGAAACGACACATCTCCGCACAGCAATCTTTCGCGTATCTGTGCCGTCACAAAGAAGACCTGGTGTCACCATCCAGGACATCCTGTCAGCCCTTCAACATCTTACAGTGCTTCGGATAGACCGGCGGCCCTCATTATCGACAAAATCTTTCCATGACGCATATCTTATTACTGTGGAGTACAACGAGGAGCCAGATTTACTACAATTGGTCGAACGTCGAGTGAAGGAAATGTTCTCTTCCCAACATCGTCAAGACTCGGCAACAGACTTCACGATACTGGGATCATGGTAATAACGATGTTTGTGTAAGTAGCAGAGAAGTACGAATAGACTATCGTGCGGGAGAGATGCAAAATAACAATCAATGAGCTGCATAAACAACAATGGAATGACGACGGAGAAAGGTGATGTGTGACAACAGTAATCAAAAAGAGACACTATGAGTGATACAGTTCGAGTGGCCAGAAAAGAATAAAAGTGAGGAAAGTGAGATACTTTTTGTGGTAAAGAGATAGGTTTCACGGAATGTCGGAAAAAAAGTTTGAAATGGGTTGGTGTCGAGGGAGGAATAAAAAGGGCTACAGCTCGGAAACTCTTCCAGGTTCTGTAAACACATCCATACCAGGACCGGGCATAAAGTTGTGACTCATGTCCACCGCGTCCATAGTCAATGGCAAAGGTAATGGTTCCAACTCCATTTCCTCAATACGATGACCGGTACTACTGGTCAAATCGGCTCTCGCGATAGCACTAGCAAATTGCTGGGCACCTTCAGAATCGTATGCATCGTCGAAGACGATACCAGTATGCCATTCGCTCTGGTACTGTCGCTTGGATTCGGTACCATAAAAGTCGTTACCACTGTCGAATGTGGTCAACGGTACTAATTGCCGAACCGGTTCATCAAGGGGATGAAAGATAAACCGAGATTCTGGGGCATTCTTCGCTGTGGGATTGTTACTTGACGATGCTTCCGGGGCATTGTTCGTTTGAGCGTTTGAGTTGCTGGATACTATCGTGCTTGAGGAAGCATCTGTGGTAGAGGCCATTGTTACCGAAGTGCTGGTCTGGTTAAGAGGCGTCCCGCCACTTGAGAATCGACCAACATTCCATGTCCTTTCAGCCCTTTGTTTTACCTTAGAGGACACTTTCCTTGGTTTGAATGGCCCTTCTACTTCGGCAATCGTGGCGAGGCCAATTCGAGTGGGCTGTGAAGTCCCTCTCGCTACCGAACTGGAAGTGGGACCAACGGACTGGCTGCGAACATGGCGCTGATTCTCTGCATGGTTTGCAGATGCAGTGATTGTGGTAGAAGTAGATGCCACGGGTTCATTCATACCGGCGGAAGATGGAGGAGTAAGAGGATTTTGTGATTTTGACGGGGAAAAGGATGGTGGTACTGACGTCGCCTGCCGAGGAGGATGCGAGGCGGGTGCGAGAGAAGAGGCTCTTCTCTTTCCTTTTGGATCAACAACAGTGGGAGTTTGTTGTTCTTGATATTCCATATCAATATCCCCATCATTTTGAGTCGTGGGGGCATCAAGTCTCAGCTTCTTCTTTGGGCTCCTGGGCAAGCTTGCCGAATTATCGGTAGTCATTGGAGAATCATCAGCATCTCGAGCACGTTTTCCTAGCCGCTGAGGAGGAACAGATACTGGTTGGCTGCCAGCCCGCGACATGCTCGAACGTGATGTTGCTACCACTGGAGGTGTCGATGTTGTGTTCTGTTGAACAGTGTTATTGGGAGGTGTTGCAGGGATGGGGGATGGCATTTTTGAAGGAATTGGGGAGGCTCTCTCGGGTGAAGATTCTTTCTCGACCTGTGAAGACGGTACGTGATCTGGTGTGCTGTACAAAGAGATAAATGTAAATGTGAATATATCTATGAAGAACATTGGGGATAGCATACTTTCTCACGATTTCTTGGTCCCTACCGGTTCCGGCTTCAGCAGCAGGACCAATTTCTTCCTCATTCTCCGCAGAGGGCGGTGTATGCCGTGGTTTGACAATGCCCTCCAGTTCGTCTACTCTTAGATGCGCTTTTTCTGCTGAGTCTTGAGCTTTCAAGAGTTCGCGATTGGCTTTCTCCAGTGATGCTTCCAGTTCTACCACTCGCCCTTCCAGATTGCTCACTTTCCGCCTCTCATCAGCCAGTGCACTCTCCATCCTACTCATACGCAGATCCAATTGTCGTAGTGAAGTGCGTAATGCTGCCATACGTGTTGGGCTCGGGGGATCATCACCTAATTGAGATGCTCCCGCAAAGGCAGGGCTTGAGACTGGCTGATAAACAAGCCCTAAATATCGATTAGCTTAGCATGTGCGCTGTAAGTAGAAGAATTAGACACTTACTTGGCTCATCTGTTTCCTCAGCATTCTTGCGTCGCGGAGAACCGGTCTCTGCGTTGTTTTCTCTATTCTTTCCTTTGGCGGTGGATTTTCGAGCACCAGAACCACCAATGATGACGGGTCTACCTACGCCAAGGCGCTTCTGGGTCTCTTTTGCCTTTCTGGTATTCGGAGTAACAGAGGATTCGGGTGGACCTGTTTTCGCTCTGGATCTTGTCAAAAGGCCAGGTGTAGTCTCTTCCTGGACCACCTGCATCTTATCGGGCTTTTCTGCAGCGGCTGATTTGGTCTGGTCTTTGACTGTGCTCGAGTTTAGCGGAACTCGAACCGGGACTACCACCGAGACCATACGAAGGCGACCGCCCGATAATGAAGGCTGAGTGGTGGATCGTTTCACTGATGTCACAGCATCATTCGTCTCCCGTGGCTTAGCTTGGGCAAGGTATTCAGAGGCAGATCGACTTCGTGAGCTGCTGTGCACATTGTCAATGATGAGAATTGACCAAACAACGAGGATGGGGCCCACATTGATTCATAGTACTCTGTCAGGTTGGTAACCAGTTCTTCAGACTTGAGGTTTGCCTTGATGTTATGTTTCTGGAACCGGAGAAGTCAATGGAGTAAACGTAACAGAGAATATAAGGAAGTCATACCTTGGCGAGGGCCTGAAGTTGAGGCCGTTTCATAGAAGACAGTCGCTCGCGATCCATGGTAATGATGTTGCCTTGGAATAGCAATCACCCTGTTCAGCAACTTCGTTGAAAGATGAACGGTTTAAGCGTGGAAGATTGTTGAGATTGGGACCAAAGAACAAACATCGTCACGTGATGAGACTGTGGCGTTTGAGCAATTTGCTGCGTCTCATTCAAGACAAATGGGTCAAACGACATCACGGAATACCATATTTGAGATCAATAAACTGAACCAACCAATAACAGTGTCGCAATCAGGACGAACGCTGCCCGGCGAAGAAAAACACTCCATTTGCCTAAATAGGAAGCGTGGGCGTGGGCAATGCCTTTTGACGTGTTAGTGCTTTGTTAGCACCTCCAACCAGCGCTACATCCACTCTCCACGATCTCTAGCCCTTTCTCCATTGAAGTCTTCAGACGATCATTTTTGTGACCAATTAGAGCAATATTTTACGACTAACGCAACTTCACTTTAATTACAACATGGGTACGCGACTTGCCATTACAAAAAAGGCGCGTCTTCTCACCACTGACGAAATGTAAAACTTTAGCAGCGGCTTGCGAACGTGTATTAGGAACCCCAGAGCTTATGAGCTATATAATTGGACTCGTGGATACTCGGAAGGACCAAGTTTCTGCGGCTCAGACATGTCATCTTTGGAGCGAACACGCTTTTCACTGGATCTGGAGAGAGTTGGATTCTCTCATTCCACTTTTCAACCTACTTGCACCCCTTGAAAGGAGAGAAGCGGACTCGTGGGCAGCATACAATGAGCTGGTGAGAGCTATGCACAGATATATGAAGTCTAGGTTTCTCAAACACGGATCTTGCAGTACTTTCCGGAAAACATGACGTTTGACAAGTGGCCAAGGCTAGTGTTTTACGGAAAATATGTCCGGTCCATCGGGTTCATGATTAGCGAAGAGGACGAGGAATTTGAAATCATCGAACCCAAAGTCTACCGAGACATTAAAGCGGCCTCGTTGAATTTGCCCGCCTTTCTTCCAAACCTCCAACATTGTGAATGGACGTTTTGGGATTCAACATGCAGAACTGCTATTGATCTAATGGTGTCCCCAAGTGTGACGCAGTTGCAATTGAACATGGAGGTTGTGGAGGATCCATGTGAAGTATCAGAGATACTCACATCACTTCATGGTCGCGTTCCGGACCTAAGGATGCTATCGCTCTCGCTTGAGCCCAGTATCGGGGTTGAAGACGTTGAGCAACCCCTGGCGACACTGTTATCAACAGTCCCCCGCCTGGAACAGCTCTACATCCCTCATTTTTTCCACTCGGAGAAAATAGTGGCCATACTGCGGTCATTGTCCCGCCTCGAAGTTCTCGATTGTTCAGGCACAGCTGAATACAAATCGATCCGCAATGACAGAGGGTGTCAACTTGGCTTCGAGGATGATTCATTCAGATCTCTACAGCTACTCAGCTGCAACACTTCCCTCAAGAAGGCGTCCCATCAATTTCTTTCACGATTCGCTCCAAACAACCTATCTTCCATCTACATCAAGCCCAAGTTACCCACGCTATCATCCGACCTGCAAGATTTCCTTTCAGCCCTCGTCTCAAGCAATCCAAACCTCATCGATGTCAACCTAAATCTCTACAGCGATTCTACTGTCCCTCCTGTCGAAATCGAATTCAAGGACCTACAATCACTCCTTCAACTCCCATTAAAACAACTCGCTATATCTCATGACAAGGTTCTTTCGTATTCCGCGGAAGATGTCGTTGTGATGGGATGTGCATGGCCTAACATGCAAGGTCTCTATCTCACCGAGGAACCACTGGTTTCTCGTTTCTCTCCTTCTCATCAGGATCTTACCATGCTCTCGCTATTTGCGGAGCACTTCCCACAATTGGAAGACCTTGGTGTATTCCTGCACATTGGTGATAATCTCAACATGCAAAGGATCCCACGTCCTCACTGCCGGTTCCGCCAGCTGAAGGAGCTACATGTTGGAACGTCGCCACTTCCAGAGGCACATCAGATAGATGTTGCTTTCTACCTCGCGTCTATCATGGCCAATGAAAATACGGACCTATGCGTTGACTACTCTACGTGGTATCCTAGTATTGGTCATCAACGACGTGTCAATTCTGCATGGTTCAAGGTCCATGACCTCATGAAAGCTCTCTATCGAAACCAGTTATGGTTAATGGGTGGCTCAGATTTTCCCCAGCGGTCCGCGGGAGGGTCGCAGAGGTCGGAACCAGAAATTGTTCCTCAAGACCCTGTTGAATCCTCCCTTAGAGGACCACAGAACAGTCAAGCTCTCCTTCCTTAGTTTATCATGGTACATTACTTCCTCATATTGAACTAGATTACCTACAATAGCCGTTTAACCTAACCTATCCCACTCTCCTTTCGGTACTACTTCGTTCACGCTAACGAAAGCTAGCAGACTTTTACATACATGTGTCTCTGAGACACCAAATGGAACCATTTAGCAGCTCTCATGGTAGTTCCTTGTTATCGTTGATTGGAGCCTCGCGCACACTTGATCAAATTCCTGTTGAGTCAAGTTTGATTTGTCTGGTAGTGGCTTAGGAGCAAAATATCACTCCGAGCTGTTATGATGGCCAACGATAGCTGCGTGTTCATGAGGGTTAAATTCGAAACCATATTTGTGTGGTTCAAGCTCTCTAGATGTTTGTTTCCTTATCGGGTATAAGCTTACACTTTCGGTACATGCGGCAGCACAGCCCAGCACACCCTCAATATGAAAATTCCAAATAACAACCACCTCAAATGTGAGCGGCATGCTTCAAATGATGTCCTGAATGGTACACCTCTGGGTCGTTTCTTCGTTGCAGGCATTCGGAACTTGAAAATCGTATGCAAGAGTCGTACAAAAGCCATTTATGTTCTCAGTTAATGATACTAGTTCCATGTCGTTTACTATGCTTTCTGCCCTTGATGATATTGCTCTTGAGAATAGAGGAGCAATTGACTATTGTCCACTTATGATAACACCTTATTAGTCAAATGTCATGATAAAATGTGACCTTGGGATCACCACAGTCCGGATATCCACTCGTATTAGGAGACGAGGTCAACCATTTCGCGGGAATACTGCACTCCTTAAATAGGACGAAAGACAAGCTATCGTAAGGTTTACTCCAAGTTAGTCGCAAATCTACCACTGCCATAACCTTCATCCTGACTGCCACCATCTCGTTTCTGCTCGGCACCTCTTTGGTGCTGATAGACTTCATCGCCTTGCCCTACATTTCTTCCAATGGGCCCGGTGCCATGCAATGGTTTCCATCCTTGATCTCCGATCGTCAGCCTATTCGGACCTGCATTACTATATCCACGGTAACTGTCCATAGGATACGAAGGCGAAGATGGGGAACCCTTTGCCAGTCCAATTTCTGCTGGATCCAGCTCACGAGATGGATGTGATTCTGGAGGTGGTTCTCGAAAAGCTGGCATGGGAAGTGACTGTTGTCCGTGATTCCCTAGGGATGAGGCTTCATGTGAATCAACGGATTGAGGATTCATTGGTGTCGAAAGAGGTGACGGTGCAAATGGTGTAGGTCTTGGGTATGCACCTGTTGGCGAGGAGGGTGCATCTGAATAGGATCTCTCTCTGCTCGGCGACGATGGTGCAGAAACGTATGTCGTCGAACCAGACCCATAAGAAGGCATGGTTGGCGGTGGGACTCGTTTCGTGATATTAAGAGGTTCGAACCGAGTAGCTTTGGTGGTAGAAGATTCGCCCGGAATGGCCCCAGATGACGGTCCTTTCACTCTTCTGAATGCCGACGCGGAAATCATTCGCGGAGTTAATCCGTCCCCTGAACCCGTATCGTCGCTTGTGGGACTCGATGGCATCGACGTGCTGACACTTGGCACCTGAGTGGTGTTCATGAACGGCGGATTTGGGGGTGGTAGTACAGAGAGTTGGGATTCACCAGAGTGACCCGACTCGCTGACGCTGATTGTTGAGGGCATGCGGTTGGGGGTATTGTCAGATTGTTGAGGCGGTGAAGGTATGACTTCTGGATCAAAAACCGCAGTTGGAATCTTCCTGGAAGATGGGCTACCATGTTCTAATGATTTCTGAGGTACAACATTTGGATCAAACACGGCTGTTGGAACTTTGCGGTTCTCCGGTTCCTCTAGTCGGGGAGGTGAGGATAGCGGCTTAATTTCTGATTCTGTGGCGGATTTCTGCATCCTAGGAGGTGACGATAGACTCGAGGTGAATGTGGCTTGATACGCGGGCGGATTCGACCTGATCGGAGATGAACCAAAGTTCGGGAAGTCATTGGTGTCGAAGTGTGTATCTGAAAGTGAGAGGGAGAGCAGAGGTGGATTGGAGATGGATGATTGTGTCGGAGGAGGTCCGCGTGGAGGTGAGTATGTTTGCGTTGGGAGTGTAGCTTTTCTGGAGGTTGTTCGGGGTGGGGGATGATTGATACCTCCTGTAGCCACATTAAATTCTAGGGCATCCAACTCTCTACTGATCTCTCTGGCAGCAGCCGCATTTGCTGCTCGGGTCTCTTCCTCTGGACTCTTTGACTGATATGGTAAAATTGATGCATGTGGTTGAGCTGATACAGCTGGGCCGCTGGTTACCAGAGTTTGGGCTTGAGTTGGGTACCCGCCATGGAATGCTATTGCACCCATGTGTTAGTTACTGTGCTCACATAAAATAGGCAAGCTCACCATCATCAGCATACGGATCTTCATCAAATACATCATCCCTTTGCTGTGGAGTTTTATGTGTAGTTGAAACGGGAGATGTGGTGTCTTCGCCTTGAGCATGATAGTATGCTAGAACTAAGGATGCGTCAGAATCATCAAACGTCGAGAGCGTTCGGTTTGGATCCAATGAGGGCCTATTGCTCTCCGTCACCGCTGCTCTTTCACTAGAAGGACCATCTGCTGGTTTTGGAGCAGTGTAAGTATCCCGCGGATCAAATTGGTTATCCTTTGGAGGAACTGCGGGGGAAGGAAGAGCTTCACTGCTCTGGTTAATATGAGGACTGAGCGTTGGGTGATAGAACTGGCTACTGGGTGTGTCGGTAGCATTATTCGTTTCCCTCGAATGATTGGGGAATGTCGCAAATCGACTTGCGGATGGATCTTGGGTAGTTCCTATGCTATCGCTTCGGAAGCTTGAAGTTCGTGGAGGAAAGGAGAACCCGCTGCCTATCGTCGCAGGAGCCGCCAATCCATGTTGGTTCGGAGGTGGATCTGTCAGGCCGAATTCATTGTAAGGATTGTAGGCATGTTGTGGTTGTGGTTGAGCGATATAATTTCGATCGTCTGACGGTAGGGTGTCTTGGTGGGCCGTCGGCTGTTGAAGTTCCGGCAGTCCAGTATAGTGCTGCTGGATTGGAGCTGGCGGGTTGAACTGTGCAGGTTGGCTTTGATTAGATTCATGGTTCGTAGGAGGATAACCTGTCCGGGGATCATAGGCAACATTAGGGGTCGGCTGAAAGACGATTTCGTTGACTTTGGCAATTGTATCACTGGTAATTCGTGCAGCGCGTTCGTGATTCATATATGGAGCGCGGCCATAACCCGGTGTAGTCAGTTCCATAGGGATCCCCTGCAACAGGGTCTGTTAGAAACCTAACGTACTTGATTCCAATGAACTCACCTCAATCAATGTTTTACCTTGTTCCCCGACAATTATCAACTTCTGACCGAGCTCCAATACTGCGCCATACTTGACACTCATCCATTCCTTGGCAGTATGCCGCTTGTAGTCACCAATCCTTGCTTCCTCTATCATAATCTCCGTATCAAGAGCTCTCATCTCCTCCTTGAGTTGATTCATAAGATCAACTTGCATTTGTCGATGCTTATTCTGCGACAATGCCATTTTTGTATGGGTATTCACTTATAATCGGAAGATTGATCAGAATAAACCAACCTCCATGCCCATTTTACTAAGCTTCTTCTCGGCACTATCCGCTTTTGAACCGACATTACGGCGTCTTCGCCTGAGCTCGTCAAGGTTTTCTTCCCGAGTCCTGACTGCTTTCAACAGGGTACGAATAGTCTCTTCATGGATGGCAAATTGGTTAAGTGCTCCTACTAATAGCTGCAGTATGTTGCAGCTGTGGCTAAGAATATCCTGGAGAAATTTGATGAACTGAGCATACGTAATGTTGGTAGCAATATGGCTACTTACGCCAAGGTCGTCCCCTTCACCAGCTCCCCAGAACTTCAATGCTTCCGCTGACTTGCCAAAGTCCTGAGAGACACGTTGAAAGCTAATGCAAACTAAGGCTGTGTTCCATGGCAATTTAGGTGATTGCATACCTTGTAAGGAGGTATTTATCCGCAGTTATTATATCCTGAAGAGGTTTGAGGTCCTGATTACCAAGCGGCAGAATTGCAGTATGTGCAAGCTGCTTGGAGACGGATCTCATACCACCTGAGCGAAACATTGACATGGCTT